>JACBWV010000506.1:4380479-4405308 GCA_013435795.1 Chlamydomonas sp. ICE-L
CAAACATCCACCCATCCACACACAAAACAACCATCCATATACCCAGCAAAACGTACCGTGTCTCCCGCCATGCGCACTGTCCAATCAGCAGTGATCATTTTCTTCTCTATCTCCTCAGCCGCTCATCCATACATCCACATCCACACACACACTCATACACATTCCTCCATACACATACACACATACATATCCATCCATCCATCCATACATCCATCAATGTATCCACACCGTGTCTCCGGCCTTGTGAATCGCCCACACGGCAGTGATCCTTTTATTCTCTATCTCTTCAGCAGCACATCCATACACCCATAAACATACACACATACTCTCATACACAAACACACACAAGCACATGCATCCATCCATGTATCCCTACTGTGTCTCCTGCCTTGCGCACTGTCCAAGCAGTAGTGATCCTTTTCTTCTGAATCTCTTCAGAAGCACATCCATCCATCCATCCATCCATCCATCCATCCATAAACAAACAAACAAACATCCATCCATCCATCCATGTATGCCTACCGTGTCTCCTGCCTTGTGCACTGTCCAAGCAGCAGCGATCCTTTTCTTCTCTATCATCTCAGCCACACATCCATCCATAAATCCATCCATAAACATACAAACATCCATCCATCCATCTATCCATCCATCCATCCATCCACGTATGCCTACCGTGTCTCCTGCCTTGTGCACTGTCCAAGCAGCAGTGATCCTTTTCTTCTCTATCATCTCAGCCACACGTTTTGCATCCTCCTCCATCTTCTTCTTAGCTTCCTCCTTTCGCTTGGCCTCTTCCTCCACCTTCCTCTCAGCTTCCTCCTTTCGCTTGGCCTCTTCTTCCAGCTTCTTCTCAGCTTCCTCCTTTCGCCTGGCCTCTTCTTCCTCCAGCTTCTTTTCAGCTTCCTCCTCGGTCTCCTCGCCAGGGGGGGGCCCGGGAGGGGAGGTCGCGGGCGCAGCAGAGGGGGCACCAGGAGGGGGGCCAGGGGGGGCTGCGGACGAAGGGGGGGGCCCAGGGGGGGCTCCAGGGGGAGTCCCAGGGGGAGGTTGGGCCTAGGGGGAGACAAGGGGAAGAGGGTTGGGGTGGCAGTGATGGTGAGGGTGTAGGGGTGTGGGGGTGTTGGGGGGTGTTGGGGGGTGTTGGGATGTTGGGGTGGCCGTGGTGGTGAGGGTTTTGGGGTGGCCGGGGTGTTGGGGAGTTGTGGTGGCGGTGGCAGTGAGGGTATGGGGGTGTTGGGGGTAGCGGGGGGTGTTGGGGTTGCGGTGAGGGAGCCAAGGGTCTGGGGGGATGTTATGCGTGTGTCTGGGGGCGGGGGGGGGGGGGGGGGGGGGGGGGTAGGAGGGTGTGAACGGGTGATGGTGGTGGTGGTGGTGTGTGCGGAGGGAGGGCAGAAAGGGTGGGGTGTAGGGTGAGCAGGATATAGAGGTGTGTTTGGGTGGTTACGGTTGTGGATGGGGATGGGGGTTGATGGTTGAGGGCGAAGGAATGACAACAATATGAAATACCAGCGTCCTCCCATTAGGTGGGGTGGAGGGTTGGCAGAAAATGGAGCTGTGTGTCGGTTTGGGTGGTTGGGGCTGGGGTCGGGGATGGAGGTGGGGGTGGGGCTGGGCTTGGGGTGGGGGTGGAGGGATAACACCAAAATCAGTATCTTCCCATTAGGTGCGGTGGAGGGTGAGCAGGATGTGGAGTTGTCTGTGAGTGGTTGGGGTTGGGGTTGGATTTGGTGATGTGGGTGTGGACGTGGGTGTAGGTGAGGGTGTGGGTGTAGGTGTGGGTGTGGGTCAGGTTGGGTGTGGAGGGATGACACAAGTATCAGTATCTTACCATTAGGTGGGGTGAAGGGTGAGCAGGATATGGAGGTGCGTGTCTGTTTGGATGGTTGGGGTTGGAGCTGGGGCTGGAGGTAGGGCTGGGGCTGGGGCTGGGGTTGGGGTTGGGGTTGGGGTTGGGGTTGGGGTTGGGGTTGGGGTTGGGACTGGGGCTGGGCTGGAGGGATGACACAAATATCAGTATCTTACCATCAGGTGGGGTGGAGGGTGAGCAGGATATGGAGGTGCAGCACCAGGTGGCCATGGCTGTGGGGGCGCAGCCCCCCCTGGTGGCATCAGGTGAGGGGGGTAGGGCTGAGGCATCCCTGGGGGCGGCTGGCCCCCCATATATGGGTGAGGGGGCTGCGCCCCCGGGTAGGGGGGCATGCCTGGGAAGGGCCCGCCGGGGTAGTAGGGAGGCATGCCCGGAGGGGGGGCGCCGGGGTAGTAGGGAGGCATGCCAGGGGGCGGAGTACCATGGTAGTAGGGAGGGGGGCCACCAGGAGGATACATCATCGTGGGGGCTCCAGGGTATGGATGCATTCCTGCAGTGATTGAGTGGGAAAACAGGAAGTACTTTTAGCATCCCAGGGTTTAAAGTGTCAGGTTATTCAAAGAGCAGCCGGGTTTAGAGCTTAGGATGTTTTAGGGTGTCAGGATGTTGATACATATGCAGGGGTACTACTAAGGGGATACATCATCAGGGGGTGGGGGGGTGGGGGGGTGGGGGCTCCAGGGTTTAGCGTGTCAGGATGTTGGTACAGAGGCAGAGGTACTACCAAGGGGATACATCATCAGGGGGGGGTGTTGAGTGTGTGTGAGTGTGTGTGTGTGTGGGGGGGGTGGGGGGTGGGGGGTGGGGGGTGGGGGGCTCCAGGGTTTAGTGTGTCAGGATGTTGGTACAGAGGCAGGGGTACTACCAAGGGGATACATCATCAGGGGTGTGTGTTGTGTGTTGTGTGTGTGTGTGGTGGTGGTGGTGGGGGGGGCTCCAGGGTTTAGCGTGTCAGGATGTTGGTACAGAGGCAGGGTTACTACCAAGGGGATACATCATCAGGGGGGGGTGTTGAGTGTGTGTGCGTGTGTGTGTGTGTGTGTGGGGGGGGGGGGGGGGTTGTGTGTCAGGAGGTTGTACAGAGGCAGGGGTACTACCGAGGGGATACATCATTGGGGGGGCTCCAGGGTATGGATGCATACCTGCAGTGATTGAGTGCGAAAACAGGAAGTACATTCAGCTTTCAAGGGTGTAATGTGTCAGGTTTTTGGCGGAGCCCCCTCTTCAAGGGGGCAGGAGCGCCCATGTTTACCCATTTGTCAGTTTGTCCGCCCAACCGAAAAATTGAAAATTGAAAATTGAGCTTTGCAGGGTTGAATGTGTCAGGTTTTCCCTTGAGCAGCCATGTTTAGGGTTTAGGGTTTATGATGTTTTAGTGGGATCAACAGAAGCGATCGCTATATAAAGCGGGGGGTAAATCCTGGTGTGGGAGCACAGAGAACACCTGTGGGGATGGAGTGGTTGGGTTGGGAACTTAGTTGGGGCAGGGATATTGTTTTCCGGAATACATTCCGATCGGAATATGAGACCCCGTTTTAACAAAAAATGCCGGAATAAGAAACCTAAACATTAAAAAAGTTTATTTTTTCTTTCTGAAATTGACAAAAAATAACCAAAATCGACCAAAATCGGAATAAGGATCCTGTTTTGGGAGGAAAATAGGGAGGAATAAAAAAAAAGGATAAATATTTCCTCTTTTTGATTTGAAAACAATATCCCTGAGCTGGGGCATTAGTATGGTGTATGTATGTATGTTACAGTCCAGGGGTAGGCCAAATAGGCTAAAGGGACGTGCCCAACCGAGATAGGAAGGGCTAACATAAGAGAAAGCACTGATGGACTGAACCCCAAACAATTGTTTAACCAACGGGGGCCCTGAGTTTGTTCTGCAGTGATTATTTGTTTGAGTAGGGTGTGTGGGTATAGGGCGAACCCTAAAACCTGAACCCTACAACTTTGGTGCAAGAGACGGATAGCATAACTGGGTAAGGTGGGGCAACAGGTGGGAGACACCAGGGGGGGTTGGGCTGGGTTGGGTTGGGTTGGGTTGGGTTGGGTTGGGTTGGGTTGGGTTGGGGTTGGGGTTGATTTTGGGGTTGGGGTTGGGGTTGGGGTTGGGGTTGGGGTTGGGGTCGGGTATGTTGGGGGTGGGGTGGGGTGGGTTGAGGTGGGTGTGTGGGGGGGGTATGCACCAAAACTTCAACACACACAATCATGGCATACCTGTGTAAGGTGGGGCAACATATGGGAGGCACTGGAGACACCAAGGGCACCAGAGGGGGTGGGGTGGGGTAGGGTGGGGTAGGGTGTGGGGGGGGGTAAGGGTGGTGTGGTGTGGTGTGTGTGTGTGTGGGGGGGGGGGGGGGGGGGGGGGGGGGGGGGGGTATGCACCCAAACTTCAAAGCACACAATCATGGCATACCTGGGTAAGGTGGATCAACATGAGGGAGACACCAGATACACCAAGGGCGCCAGGGGGGGTAGGGGTTGGGTGGTGGGGTGGGGTGGTGGTGGGGTGGGGGGGTATGCACCTAAACTCCAACACATACAATAAGGGCATACCTGGGTAAGGTGGAGCACCAGGGGGGGCACTAGATGGGGGGTAGGCACCAGGCGGGGCACCATGTGGGGCACTGGCAGGGGGGTAGGCACCAGGGGGGGCACCAGATGGGGGGTAGGTACCAGGGGGGGCACCGGGGGGGGCACCACCAGGTGGGGCACCTACATGGGCTCCAGGTGGGGCACCAAGTGGGGCACTGGTAGGGACACCGGGCGGGGCGTCAGAAGGGGCTTCAGGAGAACCACCAGGAGGGCCAGGTGGTGGGGTGCCAGCTGGGGGGTAGGCACTTGGCGGGGCACCGGGGGGGGGCACCAGTAGGGGCACCGGGGGGGGACACCAGGGGGGGTACCAGGAGGGCCAGGAGGGGTACCAGGGGGGGCACCAGGGGGGGTGCCAGCTGGGGAGTAGGCAACGGGAGGGGCACCAGGGGGAGCATTAGCTGGGGGGTAGGTACCATGCGGGGCACCCGGGGGGGCACCAGATGAGGGGTAGGCACCGGGGGGGGCACCAGTAGGGGCACCAGGGTGGGCACCAGATGGGGGGTAGGCACCTGGCGGAGCACCAGATGGGGGGTAGGCACCGGGAGGAGGACCAGGGGGGGCTCCATGATGTGGGGCACCTATATGGGCTCCAGGGGGGGGCTCCATGAGGTGGGGCGCCATGAGTTGGGGGACCTATATGGGCTCCAGGTTGGGCACCGTGAGGGGCACCAGGGGGGGCTCCATGATGTGGGGCAGCTATATGGGCTCCAGGTTGGGCACCGTGAGGGGCACCAGGGGGGGCTCCATGAGGAGGGGCAGCTATATGGGGTCCAGGTTGGGCACTGTGAGGGGCACCAGGGGGGGCTCCATGAGGTGGGGCAGCTATATGGGCTCCAGGTTGGGCATTGGGAGGGGCACCAGGGGGGGCTCCATGAGGCGGGAAAGCACCAGGTGGAGGCTGTTGATGATGGTGGTGGGGCTGTTGATGGTGGTGCTGGTGATGCTGGTGCTGCTGGTGTTGCTGGTGCTGCTGGTGCTGCTGGTGTTGTTCGTGCTGCTGCTGCTGATGATGATGATGTGGTGGCGGTGGGAGTTGCTTCTGGGGCTGTGCATGTCGAGCCTGCTTTGGAGGTCTGGCAACAAATGGAGGGCAAAGTTTGTGAGGCGGAGATTGGAAGGCAGAGCATGCAATAAAATATTATTATATTATAATATACATATTATTATATTATACATTATATATATTATATTATATATATTATATTATATTATATATATATTATATTATATTATATATATTATATTATATATTATATATATTATATTATATTATATATTTTATATATTATTATATTATATATATTATGATATTATATTATATATATTATTATATTATATATAGTATATAAGATATTATATACCATAGTTTTTGAGGCATAGATGGTAAGGCAAAGTTTGTAAGCAATAGATGGTAAGACAAAGTTTGTGAGACGTAGATTGGAAGGCAGAGCATGGGAGACACATATTATATACCATAGTTTGTGGGGCATAGATTGTAAATAAAAGTGTGTGAGGCGTTCATGGTGAGGCATAGCATGCAAGGCATAGGTAACATGCTATACAGTGCTATAGTGTGTAAGGCAGAGCATTTGAGACACAGTTTGTGAGGCGTAGATTGCAAGGCATAGATGGTAAGACAAAGTTTGTGAGGCTTACATGGTTAGGCATAGCATGCAAGACATATTATATACCATAGTTTGTGAGGCATAGATTGCAAATACAAGTTTGTGAGGCGTACATGGTGAGGCATAGCATGCAAGACATAAGTAATATGCTATACAGTGCTATAGTGTGTAAGGCAGAGCATTTAAGACACAGCTTGTGAGGCGTAGATTGGAAGGTACTGATTATAAGACGTAGTTTGTGAGGCATAGATTGGAAGGCATAGCATTTAAGGCATATGCAATATGCTACACAGTGCTATAGTGTGTAAGGCATAACAATTAAGACATAGATTGTGAGGCGTAGATTAGAAGGCATAGATGGTACAAAGTTTGTGAGGCTTACATGGTCAGGCATAGCATGCAAGACATATATAATATGCCAAAGTGTTTAAGGCGTAGATGGTTAGGCATAGCATGCAAGACATATATAATATGCCAAAGTGTTTAAGGCGTAGATGTTAAAACATAGATTGCGAGGCGTAGATTGGAAGGCATAGCATGGAAAACATAGATATTATGCTACACAGTGCTATAGTTTGTAAGACATATATTGCAAGACATAGATTGTGAGGTGCATATGGTTCGGCACAGCATGCAAGACATGTGTAATATTCCAAAGTGTTGAAGGCGTAGACGGCAAGACATAGATTGTGAGGCGTAGATTGGAAGGCATAGCATGCAAGGCATAGGTAATATTCGTACGCCAAAATGTGTAAGGCATATATTGTAAGTCATAATTGTCAGGCGTGGATGGTAAGGCATAGTTTTTGAGCGTACATGATTAGGCATAGCATGCAAGACACAGATAATATGCTATACAGTGCTATAGTTTGTTAGGCATTGATTGTAAGACACAGTTTGTGAGGCGTAGATTGGGAGGCATAGCATGCAAGACATAATTTATATGCATATATCATAATGTGAAGGGTGTATATTTTGAGGAATGGATTGTGAGGCATAGCATGTAAGGCGTAGTTTATAAGCCATATTTTGTAGGGCACAGATTGTAAGGAATAGCATGCTAGACAAAGATTATATGTCAATGTTTATCAGCCATAGTCTCATACAAGGAATAGCATGTAAGACATAGTTTATGAGCCATAGTTTGTAGGGCACAGATTGGAAGGCATCGCGTGCAAGGAATAGCATGTAAGACATAGACTATATGTCATAGTTTTTGAGGCATAGTTTGTGAGGCATGGATTGCAAGGTAAAGAACGTAAGGCATAGTTTATAGGCCATGGTGTGTAGGGCATAGATTGCAAGGCATAGTGTGCAAGGTATGGTTTATATGCCTATATGTCATTGTGTAAAGGGCATATATTGTAAGGCATAGCATGTAAGGCATAGTTTATACGCCATAGTTTGTAGGTCACAGATTGTAAGGAATAGCATGTTAGACAAAGATTATTTGTCAAAGTTTGTGAGGCATTGTCTCATACAAGGAATAGCATGGAAGACATATAGTAAAATAATTGTAAGGCATGGCGTCCAAGGAATAGCATGTAAGACATATATTATCTGTCATAATTTGTGAGGCATGGATTGCAAGGCATACTTTATAGGCCAAGGTGTACAGGGCATAGATTGTAAAGAATAGCATGGAAGACATAGATAATATGTCAAAGTTTGTCAGGCATAGCATGTAAGAAAAAGCATGTAAAACATAGTTTATATGTCATCGTGTGAAGGGCATAGATTGTGGGGAATGGATTGCAAGGCATTGCTTAAAGGACATAGGTTATAATCCATGGTGTGTAGGGCATAGATGGTAAGGCATCGCATGCAAGGCATAGCATGTTAGACAACATGTGTGGGGCATTCATGGGAATGCACAGGTTGCAAGGCATTGCTTAAAGGACATAGGTTGTAATCCATGGTGTGTAGGGCATAGATTGCAAAACATGGCACGCAAGGCATCGCATGTAAGTCATATGTTATATGTAAATGTTCATAAGGCAAATTTATCAGGCGTAGATGGTAAGGCATAGCATGTAAGATATAGTTATGTCATAGTTTGCAGGGCTTAGATTGCAATTTATATAATTATACGTCAAAGTTTGTAGGGCATATATTGCATCGATCCACCACAAACCATAAAATATAATGCCAACCCATGCACCTGCCCGCACATAATCCCACGACACGCCACCCACCCAACTCATGCACAACTGAAACTCAGCCTTTGAAAATATATGCTCCCCCCCACCCCCACCCCCACCACCACCACACACACACACACACACACAAACACACCCTCACAAACACACACACACAAACACACACACACACACAAGCGCACACACACACAACTCAACCTTCTCCGCTCTCCTAATGCACCATCAACACACTACATCAATCCACCTCAGCCCATCAAATCTCCTGCTAACCCATGCACCTGCTATCACATAATCCCAATACACTCCACCCATACACCATGCACCCAACCCATGCACAATTGAAACACACACCACGTAAATATATGCACACACACGCACACAAAACACACACAAAACCCACCCTTCTCCGCTCCTTTAATACGCCATATACACACTATGTCAATCCACCACAACCCATCAGATCTCCTGCCAACCCATGCACCTGCCCACACATAATCCCACCACATGCCACCGTTATATATCATGCACACACAAACTCACTCCTGAAAGCCAAGGCCCTGTTTCCTGGTTGCAGCTCCACGCCCCTTTGACTGCTGCTCATCATGATACTGCTGCTGCTCATCCTTGTCCATGCTGACGTCCAACCAATCAGAGTCAGGCTGGATCTCCTGCAGAGATGTCTCCTATTTTACTGTACGGTTTGGCTTGACAGCAACTTAGTTGTGCAACAGAGGACACTAGAAGCAGGCTGTATTTCCTAGCAAACTGAGTGGACGGGTTAGGTTCCCTGTGGGATGATGTATCAGAGGGGCAACGATTGGCGTGGCTTCAGATTGCTCTTGCTGCCGGCCTTGCAGCAGTGTTGGGTAGATCGGTGGGAAGATTTTAATTGCTGTGATTGGTGGAGTGCGTGATCGCCTCTGATCAGACACGATGGCGGTTAATTGTCGCACGAGAGCTCAGAGGGGTAAAAAGAAGCAGGAGAGAAAGAAGAACATGAACAAGAGATTCTCAGGGATGGAAAGATTGCGACATGATCTAGGATAGCATTGGCAGAGGAGCAGCGAAGCGGTCGATTGAAGGGTGCTTAACTGCGCGCAGTAGATCCTTGCCTGGGCCTAGGTTGGCGGGGCCGGGGCGGGAAGTAGCTGAGGAAGTAGCTGAGTGTCTTTGGCCGATGTGGTGTTTTTCGCAAGGCGGAGTTTTTCGCAATGGTGTGATTATGGGTGGGGTGTAAGACCAGGCGAAGCCGTGCGGAGCCCAAGAAGAATACCTTCATACAATAAGCCATGCCACACTATGCCACATGTGTCAGAGTGTTCCCTTTCTTCCTTCCTAGCTCTATTTATCATACGCTACCTTGCTCATTTGCTATATTCCTTTCGCTCTATACGCTCGCTCGTGTGATTTTATAATACAGTGCGGCATTCGCCCTGAACTCTAAATACGTTAGTCTACGTCGTCAGGCAGGCCAGTGTTACCCCTGGTGTTGACCAGACAGGGCGGCACCATGGGACGGCACCAGAGGACCCCGGTCGGCACTAACCCGATCGGCACTCGGGGTCGGCACTGTGCCTGTCCACGACAGTGAAACGTTTCTGATACTTCCTATGAAATATGACCGATCTGTCAGTCTGTCACATCCTGAGGCGACCTATCTTACCATCAACCTCGAAGCGTGCTGTTTGACCGTTGCCTAGAAATGTTCCATCGAGCAGGATCCAACGCGGGAATTCTTAAACCTGTTTCTGCGAACAAACTGAGATCATTATCATTATCATTGCCGATTCGGATCGAACCGGCAGGATGACGCTCGCCAACTTGCAAGAATCCGGCCTGGAGGTCGGCACCGGGACGCAGGAGGCTCAGCATTCCCCCAAAGTTGGGCTAATCCCGTACCGGTACATCCCCAGTTCCTGTGTCTACCTACTGCTTGCCGCCATGGACAAGAGGACTCGACAGACCTTTCGGGCTGTGAGCAGCAGTTGTCGAAAGAGCGTCAATGCCTATGCAACAGCTTTGCGACATGGATCCTTTCTGGTGAGTCATAGCATTAGTGTGCGTGTGTTTGTTTGTGGGTGGGTGGGTGGGTGGGTGGGTGTGTGTGTGGGGGGGGGGGGGGGGACTGCAAGGAGCACCATAGAGGCTTTTTGTTTTGTACAACCTGTGCACAAAAGGATTTCCGTGGCAGGCATGCAGGAGCACTAATATGGTGGTAAGTAAAACCACGTAAATGACCCAGGTTTTTTGTCCTTCAAACAAAACCTGGTTCCTGCAGGGGTACAACTTGGTAATGGCTCATTAACGTGGGGCAACATGGATGTGGTATTTTCTGCTGTCACTGCAAACTTGGGGGGTATTTGATTCCCTTTCTTGCTCCTCTCCGGGCCGCCCTCACCCACAATACACCCTTTGAAGCCCAATAGCACTATAGCAGGGTTCTGTAGCCCCCCCACCCCCACCCCCCACACACAATTTAGCCAAATAGCACTATATATAGCAGGGTTATGTAGACCCCTCCCCCCCCCCCCCCCCCCCCCCACCCCCCCCCCCCACCCCCACCCCCACACACACACAGACACACACACACACACACAAATTGCAGTGTCATCTATGTGGGGCCTCATAGTAAGAGCTGGCATATTATATATCCATACCGGTATCATATGAGCTGGCATAACATATTTCCACCAGACCCTATATATATATATAATATATGTAGGGCCACACAGAGCTGGTATATTTTCACTAGACCCCGTGTACACTGCCAGTGCCATCGTTTTTGGCGATGCCCCCTCTTCAAAGGGGCGGGAGCCCCCAGGGTCACCCCGTTGTCCGTGTGTGTGAACGTCTGACCGAGACGAAGCCTGACACGTCAGCCAACAGTCTCGTAACTCACTCGCTTCCGTGGCCACCAGTCACTCCATTGCAAACACTCTCCGCCAATTTGTAGGGTCGCTTGCGTCTTTGCTTATAACTTGTTCAACGCTGTCTGAGGTAGAGAAAGATCTGACAATTGTTTGTGGTCTGTTTGTGGTAACCAATGAGGAAAACGTGGTGATCGATAGGGGAATGCAAGGATCGTTATCCGTTTTCGAAAGAGGGGTGAAGTGTGACGGATAACGATCCTCTATCGCTCACCACGTTTTCCTCATTGGTTACACTGTGGCTTGTGGTTGTGCGGGGGTGGTGTCTTTATGCCTTTGTCTACACAAGACTGTAACCCAAATACTACCCCCAAACTAATACTCCCCTTTTAAAGGTACTCCCCTGACCTTGCATCATGTACTGACCTGACCTCTCCCATTTGCCCATGTTATAATGTACTGACCGGACCGGACCAGATCGGACCTTTATCATGTACTGACCGGACCAGACCTGACCTTTATCATTAACTGACCGGACCTGACCAGACCAGACCTTTATCATGTACTGACCGGACCGGACCAGACCGGACCTTTATCATTTACTGACCGGACCGGACCAGACAGGATCTTTATCATTAACTGACCGGACCGGACCAGACCAGACCTTTATCGATCATGTACTGACCTGACCTGACCAGACCGGACCCTTATCATTAACTGACCTGACCGGACCAGACCAGACCTTAATCATGTACTGACCTGACCTGACCAGACCTTAATCATGTACTGACCGGACCAGACCAGACCAGACCTTAATCATGTACTGACCTGACCTGACCAGACCTTAATCATGTACTGACCCGACCAGACAAGACCTTAATCATGTACTGACCGGACCAGACCAGACCTTAATCATGTACTGACCGAACCAGACCAGACCTTAATCATGTACTGACCGAACCAGACCAGACCTTAATCATGTACTGACCGGACCAGACCAGACCTTAATCATGTACTGACCGAACCAGACCAGACCTTAATCATGTACTGACCGAACCAGACCAGACCTTAATCATGTACTGACCGGACCAGACCAGACCTTAATCATGTACTGACCTGACCGGACCAGACCTTAATCTTGTACTGACCTGACCAGGCCTTAATCATGTACTGACCTGACCTGACCAGACCGAACCTATATTATTTACTGACCCGACCGGACCAGACCGGACCTTACTTTATCATGTACTGACCGGACCTAACCAGACCAGATCTTTATCATTTACTGACTGACCGGACCAGACCTTTATCATTTACTGACTGACCGGAACAGACCTTTATCATTTACTGACCCGACCCGACCAGACCAGACCTTTAACATTTACTGACCTGACCGGACCAGACCGGATGGACTTGTATCATTTACGTATCTGACCTTGCAACCAAATGCTTTCACACCTTCAGAACGATCCTAGGCAGTCACGGGAGTCCGTTCCCATCCCGAAGTGCCCCAACGTCAGGAGCGTGGACATTTTCCATCCCCACAGCCTATGCTTCAGCAGTCCTTTCCCTGCTTCTGTGCTGAAAGCTACATTTTCTGTTTATGAACGCCTCTGCAATGGGGTCTTGCGCGAATGCAGTGAGCTGGAGGAACTCACACTGCACGGATGCAAGGCGCTGGAACGAATGCCGCCGTCTCTCACTAGCTTCAGCAAGCTACAGACACTCAGCCTAGCTGCTTGTGACCAGCTTGTGGATGTGTCAGCATTGGGTTCCTGCACTAACCTGCAGACACTAGACCTGTCTCGTTGCTGCCAGCTTGTGGACGTGTCCGCATTGGCTACCTGCACAAACCTGCAGACACTTAACCTGTCTGCTTGCGAACGGCTTGCGGACGTGTCTGCATTGGGTTCTTGCCCTAACCTGCAGACACTAAACCTGTTTCGTTGTTGCCAGCTGGTGGACATTTCTGCATTGGGTTTATGCACCAACATGCACACACTAAACCTGTATTATTGCTTGCAGCTTGTGGACGTGTCTGCATTGGGTTTCTGCACCAACATGCAGACATTAAGCCTGTCATGTTGCAAACGGCTTGAGGACGTGTCTGCATTGGGTTGTTGTACCAACTTGCAGACACTAAACCTGTCTGGTTGCGAACAGCTTGAGGGCATGTCTGCATTGGGTTCATGTACTAAACTGCATACGCTAAACCTGTCTGGTTGCCGGATGCTTAAGGACGTGTCTGCATTGGGTTCTTGCCCTAACCTGCAGATGCTAAACCTGTCTGGTTGCCAGCAGCTTGTAGACGTGTCTGCCTTGAGTTTGTGTCCTAAACTGCAGACATTGACCCTGTCTCGTTGTGACAAGCTTGTGGATGTGTCTGCGCTGGGTTCCTGCCCTAATCTGCAGACATTACACCTTTATGATTGCCAGCAGCTTGTGGACGTGTCTGCATTGAGTTTGCGTCCTATCATGTCATGCAGACACTAAACGTGTCAGGTTACGACAAGCTTAAGGACATGTCCGCAGTGGGTTATTGCCATATCCTGCAGACACTAGACCTATCGTATTGCCAGTAACTTGTGGAAGCGTCTGCGTTGGGTTCCTGCAAAACCATGCATACGTACGTACGTCAGGTATATATATATATACACTGCGCCTATAAATATATATGAATATATATACACTGCGCCTGCATTGCCATGCACCTGTATCGTTAGTTGCTGACGGGTTGTGGGCAGGGTACTACAAAGCGAACGCGGCAGCGCGATTCCGCGCACGCTTTTTGAGCCCCACTGCACGTTTCGCGCAGTTTTTCAACCCCCTGTGGGCGCAACGCACAGTTTTTGCGCTTGTTGCACTGCAAAGCGCTGGCCAATTCGACGTGTGTGCGCTTTAAGCGCTGCCCAATTTGACCAAATGTAGTACCCTGGTTGTGGGTCTGTCTGCATTGGCTTCTGTCAACGGATGATAGACTGTTGAAGTAACAAGGGTCAATGGTATGCGAGAACTTGGGACGACGTTAGAGAGGTAGGATGGAGGCGCACTAATAGGCGTCGACACTGTAACAATTATAGGGTATAAGTAGGTCCCAGGAGAGACATGCCAGAAAGGACGGTCAAGAGGGCTCCGGACATCAAATAAAAGGACAGAAAGGCAAGAATACAGCTATTGCTGACAGCTTCCCATCCCGACCTGCAAATGAGCAGAACCCTGGATTGGTAGGTTTTAGATTACCATACACTCATCCTCCTGGGGTAGCCTTATTGATGAAATATATATATATACAGGTATATAATATAATATTATGCATATATAATATTTCAGGAAACTATATTATTTATATATATATGAGATATATATATTAATATGTAGAGAGCTTATTTGATATTATGTAAGACATTTCATTTTCATATTTGCTCATACATCCTTTAGAAGAAATGAGATGTCATTCATGTATGAGTCACAAATTTGCAGGCTCTAAAATGTACGGGGGGCGCCAACCAGCAGAGTAAGTGTTGCTTGCTGTCCAGAGAGGCTGCCCACAGGGGCTGCTGCCTGCTGCCCGTAACAATAAGTAGGGATCTGCATATCATATGATGTTGGCCAAAGGCGAGTAGAATATCATATGATATCATACAAATTGCATCAGACAATATCGTACATAAATGGTAACTTTAGCCTAGTCAGACTGCCAGCATCATATGATATTGTATGATGACATGATAGCATATATATGATACCATATTGCCGTTCCCTAACAATAAGTGATACAAGGGAAGCGGGTAGATTATTCTGGGCACCGCACGCATATTTTGTACACCGTATTGTCAGGCTTGTACCTGCTAGCTAGTAGCTTGCTTTTAAGCGGCAGGCGACTTGATATGATCCGGGTGACCGTTTGATGTCTTTGCATGGTTTGCCAACAAAATTGTGTTGTCCGAGTTTGCCAACTTTATGTCTTTCAGCGCTTTCATGCATGTGTCCGCTTGCTTGATTGTACCACCAAACTGTGTTTGGTCTCTACAATCGTCCCCACCACTCCAAGCTTGTGAGGCCCATATCTCCTCCAACATGTTGTACAATCATAATTGCATGTTGTCATTACACGTTGTACAATAATAATTAGTGGATCAAAGGAGGGAGTGTAGTGATCCTCTCAATGAAATGAGCACTATACATGTTTGGTCTTACATGTGGATTTAGACAAAGTTGACAACATGGCCAAGCAAACCCCCTTTCATAGGATAGTGCTGATTCTGAGCTGACTTATACAGTTTTTGTGTTACATAATTTGAAGACGTTTCTTGCCTTAGTTATGTGTTTAAGAACCCTCTTTACATCCAAGAAGGTTGGGGAGGAAAGATTGGGTATCTGGTTTATTTGGCCCAACTTTCACACTTGGGTTGCCTGCTGGATTATTTCATAGGTATGCTTAACTTCGTCTAATTCCGTCTGCCGAGGAAGTTACTAGGTCATTTCCGAAACCAAGAGGGTCTGTGAGCGTTGCAGACACAGATTTAGACCACGTTGCAAAATTATGCAGATTTTGGAGTCGCCCATAACAACCATGGTCATCAGCAGCCCTGAACACATGGACGTACAGCAGGGCGAATCCTAGCTATGTTGTTTGCTTGCTGCTTGCTTTCTATATCCGCCCCTCTCAGTGGCAGCAACATGCAAGGTCTCAATAGCTTAGTGGTTGTATGTATGTATGTATGTATGTCACAGTCCAGGGGTAGGCCAAATGGGCGAAAGGGACTTGCCCAACTGTATATGAAGGTCTTCAAAAGAAAAAGCATTGATGAACTGATAATGACCCCCAAACAATCGTTTTACTGACGGGAGCCCTTAGTTCTTTGCTTGCTACAGTGATCATTTAATTTATAGTGGTTATGGATTACTGGTAGGGAATCAGTTAAGCCATCAGTCTATCAATTTCCTTGATTGGAGTACCTTATATCAGCTTAAACACTACAGAGAGTGGACAGATGCTTGTAGCGGTCATACGCGCCAATCTATACACGGAGATGAGAATAACTTTACAAGGACTGGGGAACCCAAAGGGGCACCAGCGGAGGAAAGGGGCGGCAGCCTGGAACCTAATCAGGGTACAGTATAGACAGCGCGTGCGTGTCATGAGAACCGGTGACGCAGCCAACAGGAAGCTGTCACTGTGTCATGAAGAATGACACAGTCTACGGGAAGCTGACACAGGACTGTCTGGACCGATAGTTCTAAGGAAGTACATAAGTAGTCACCAAGTCATAAAACGATTGAGTGAACCGCAATTAATACTGATACCATAGTCTGTGGATCGCTATTTGGGTCTCCGAATAGCTATTTGGGACGAATTGCTGATTTCAGGATTTGGGGCTGTGGACAGCGATTTTGGACTTTGGAACAGGGTAATTCAAAGCGTGCGCTTTTGAGCGCTGACTTTTTGACCCCCTCTGCGCTTTAAGCGCAGTTCTTTGCAATCCCCTGTGGGCGCAGCAAGCAATTTTTGCGCTTTTTACACTACAAAGCGCAGTTTTTTTGTTTTCGAGTGCGCTAAAGCGCTGGCCAATTTGGCCATTTGAAGTACCCTGCTTTGGAAGCAGGGATATGCATAAGGATTTGGTCATAAACATTAAAAATTGTGGCACCGATGCCCAGGTGTGGAGTTTGAGAATGGGGAAACATTAAAAATCGTGGCAGCCGATGCCCAGGTGTAGAGTTTGGGAAGGTGGAAACATTAAAAATCGTGGCAGCCGATGCCCAGGTGTAGCTTTTTACAAGGTGGAAACATTACATATCGGGCGTCCTTTTTGGCTTGCCCTATGCCAGTATCGGGCAGGCACACAAAAAGAAGTTTCAGGTACCTCATTTTGCTTCCATGTTCGGCAACAACAACTGCTGTAACATAATATATACAGAGGTTCCCTTTGAGAGGGGGGTGGCTGAGGAGGGGAGGGAGGGCTTGGTGGCTGGGATGATATCAGGAGGTTGCTTAGGCGTCGACAGCTAAAGAGATAGCCATCGAGCCAGCAAAACAAGCAAGCTAGACAATTCTCGAGACAAGATCATCAGTGCACTCTGGCGCACATAATCGGGTCAAGGCCTGGGCTGGTGGATGCCCAAACGACGACAGCTAGATTGCAAACAAAGCAAGCAAGCAAGCTAGACAATTGACGCATAATTTCGCGCGCAGTCCAACAGTGCACTCTGGCGCACGGATTCCGGTGAAAGCGCGCGATGCCCTCGAACTGTTCAAACATTAAAAATCGTGGCACCCGATGCCCAGGTGTAGCATGTGGGAAGTTGGAAACATTACTAATCGTGGCGCCCGATGCCCAGGTGTAGCATTTGGGAACCTGGAAACATTAACACACCTGGGGGCGCGATGGACCAAAACGGGAATAAACATTATATATCGCGCGTGCGCGATATATCGTGGTTATGCATATCGCTGTTTGGAAGCCGTATAACTGTATATGTATAAGAACAATCCGAACAATCTGCACGGCAGCTCAATGCAAGGAGGGGCAAGCGCAACGGAAGTAGCAAGAAACTTGAGCGTTACATTTTTACAGACGATGAGATCCAGCTTTGCTGGATTGTCTAGTAGAGTTAATGTATTGTTACAAACGTTAGAGAGGAACTGAATGCTCAAGCTCATGTAGCAGAATAAAATGATCATCACAGCTGAGATGATGATATAATTATATTGAAGAATTAAACTATCATCACTGTAGCACGAACTCAGGGCCCCTGTCGGTTAAACGATTGTTTGGGGTTCACTTCATCTTCTCATAATTATTATCATTATTATTATTATTGTTATTATTATTATTGTTATTATTATTATTATTATTACCCGTACGCGCAGGATTAATTGGCAAGATTAATAGTTGGCAAATGGCTCTTTTTTTCATTTTTGATGTTTCGAAATATAATGGCAAGAATAACTTGGCAAACGTGATTGTTTCTTGACCTGAATAAAGTGACTCAGTTTTTAACCTGGAAAACAATTAGCAAATGGGAATTTGCCGAATTACATTCCCTTGGTACATGTTTATCATCACCAGCTAGCCATGGCCAGGGAGTGAGTGAGATTGTATTGTTGGTGGTGTTTTTGTTTTTTTATTTGGTGGGGTATGGTCGGTGCAACACATCTTTTTTGTATGATAGGTATTAGTTGGAAAACTCCTCAATAGGTACTGGTCCAGGCTCGGAGCAGCCAGATCCATGCAACGGAACGATGGTGGGCGAATCACCCGGATAAAATGGTTGATGAGCCGGACCGCCGTCGGGTCTGGGACATAGAAACGTGGCATCCGAGTAGCGTTCAAATTGCTGCCGTTCTAACCGCTGGCGGTAAAACCAGTCAGTGAAACAGGCGCGACCAGAAGACTCTGGTTTACAGACCTCTGTAAACCTTCTGTAAGTATGGCTGTAAACCCTATGTAAGTATGGCTGTAAACCCTATGTAAGTATGGCTGTAAACCCGCTGTAAGTATGGCTGTAAACCCGCTGTAAGTATGGCTGTAAACCCTCTGTAAGTACGGCTGTAAACCCTCTGTAAGTACGGTTGTAAACCCTCTGTAAGTATGGCTGTAAACCCTATGTAACTAGGCGTGTAAACCCTCTGTAACTGGGTGTGTAAACCCTATGTAATCGGGCGTGTAAACCCTCTGTAACTGGATCGGTAAACCCTCTGCAATCGGGTTTGTAAAGCATCTGTAGCTGGGTCTGTAGAGCATCTGTAAATAGGCGTTTATTTAATGGGGGGCGAATGGGACGCAGCAGCAGGAATTGATTACAATTATGGCACAGTGCTAGGGGTCGACTGCAGCCAAGCAAATGAAGCTATTTCGACTTCATTACAATATCATCCTGAATATCATATAACATAATTATAAGAAACTTAGGCGGGGCTCAGCAAGTCTAGTGACTTGCAGTATGATTCTGCAGAAATTCCGCCTTCAATCTTCAAGGACATCCCTTGAACACTCCAGTAGATGGCAGTACCGATGGCAGGAGACAGGTCATCCAAGGACTCAAAGGAGTCCGCCATCTTGGTACCCATCCAGTTGATCCGGTACTATATATGTTAGGTTACTATGAAAATTCAGTCAACTATTGATTTTCCGTGGGTATCGCAAGGAAATCTAGAATTCGAACTTGGATATCCAGAAAACCGAGGTGTAAAGATTTTTTGGAATCGGCTGATGAAACTTGGAAATCGCGGTTACAGTATCAGTTCAATGTTGTTTTTCGTGGGTACCGCACAAAAATCTGAAGTTGAAATGCTGACCACAATTTTCAAGTTGCATCAGTCATCTGACAACGTTTGGATCGTCACATTGACTTAAATACTTGGATTTTCGTGGGTATCGCACGGATATCCGGTGTATCAAAACGCTGATTCAGTTTTCCAACATTGAATGGATTAACCTAGTTATTACGTGCAATCAGTAATCTGCGCGAGCGAGTCCCCATACACAGCAGGATAACTATGTTTACTCAGATTACGATTGAATTCCTGTGGGTATCGCACTAGAATGCAGAGTACCTCTGAAATGGTGAAAAAGTTTTTGAAGTTTTGGTTCTAATAATCAGTCATCATATATCATTTTTATATAATTATACTTATGTACCTATAATCCTAAATCTGCGTTAGGCCCCAGAAAAAGCAGGATGAGTTGTCTCATCAGTACACACTTGGATCTTCGTGGGTATCGCACAGAAATGCAGGCTTTGAAATCTGTGAAAAAGATGTCCAAGGTTTATTTACAAATTGTACTTCAGGACATGTGCCCCGAAATGTGCGTAAGCCCCCAGTAAAATGTGGACAAGTGTGTCATTCAATTTACTGTTTTTAGGTATCGCACAAAAATCCAGGCTACCCCTGAGTACCCGAATGAAAAAAATCTCCAGATTTTACCCGAATGAAAAAAATTACAATTTTTTTGATTGAGGGATTAGCCTGTCAAAACTGTTTGTTTGTGTGTGTGTGTGTGTGTGTGTGTGTGTGTCACAACCTACTTTTCAGGTTACACTTCAAATCACAAAAAAACAAAACATTATATAAGATATCCCAATTAAAAGACTTATTGATACCGGAGATTTTCTGACGAGACCACTTATGAGCATCGCAAGTGGACGCAATCAAGCTTTCGCATTGTTGGAAACAAGGGTGCAGCGCCCTGCATGGCGACTTCAGAACTGGCCGGCCGGGTGGGCACAAAACAACTGTGAGTGGCTTGGCCTGGCCACGGTGAAATCCTCCTCGCCCTGTCTTCCTGGCCTATTCAGTTCACGATCTCGGACTTTATTCGCTTGCGACACGCACTTAGGACTCGTCTTTGAAGAAGCATCAACTCTGAGCAATACATTTCAACGTTAGTCTTCTCATACAGCTCTAGCCTTTGCCCTTCAGTTCAACTCTAATACTCGCCCCATCGCCCCATCAAGCGCGCGCAGTTCCACTGCGCCGCATCTGTCATCGAGGTCTGTTATTAGAAATTGGTGGCCTAAATGGAATAGATAGATGATAAGGTGCGTGCCATAATAAAGCTTGATGGGGTTCCTTGCTTTCGCATGCAGCTTGGACAACATGGGAAGGTTCCATGCTGCCATCCCTTGCTCTAATTGCATGGTTTATTCGTATGTATGGCATGGTGCAACAATCATGGATTGTTATGGTTTACACCAACATGCATGGTACATGTTACAAGGTGTGGTATGGGCCTCACAAATCACCACACCACACCTCACCACGACATAACACCCACAAAAGGACACAAAACACACAACACAACACAACACAACACAAACACAACACAACACAACACAACACAACACCACACAACACACCTCACACACTCACACCGCACCAGCCACACCTCACCACACCTCACCACAGAGCACCACACCACAACAACACACACCACATTACCACACTCACACCACACCACACCACAAGAGAACACACCCACCACAACACACGATTCACCACAAATGTCCACACCGCACACACAACAAACCACACCACCCCACATCCACACCGACCTCACCCAACACACACCACACCACGACCACACCACAAAACCTAAAAACACCACACCACACCACACCACACCACACAAACCACACCACACCACACCACACAAACCACACCACACCACACCACACAAACCACACCACACCACACACCACACAAACCACACCACACCACACCACACAAACCACACCACACCACACCACACCACACCACACCAACACCACACCACAAGAACACCACACCACACCAACACAACACCACACCACACCACACCACACACCACACCACACACCACACCACCCACACAACACCACACCACAACCACACCACACCCAACCACATCCACACCACCACCCACCACAACCCACCACACCACACCAACACCACATCACACCACACCACCCTCGCCTCAACCACCCACACCACACCAAACCACAACCAACCACACCACACCACACCACACCACACCACACCACACTGCACTGCACCACCTTTAAACCACCCACACACACCACTAACAACCACAACCACACCACATCACCCACACCACATCACCACACCACACACACACCACACCACACTACACCACACTCAACAACACCACATCAAACCAAACAATCACACATCACAACCCACACCATACCACTCAACCACACAACAACCACAACACGCACCACACCACACCAAACATACGACTACACAAACCCACATAATAACACAAAAGAACCCGACATGACACGCACGACTCCACCCACATCCAACACCACACCACGTCCACGACACACAACACAACACCTTACCAACCACAACCTCACCACACACCCAACCACCAACAACACAACACCACACCTTGAACCACACCATACCAAAACACAAATCCACAACAAAGCAACACGACATGATACGCCACGCCACACCACACCTCCAAACACACACACCTCTCCACACCACACCACACACTCACACAACCCACACCACAACCACACCCACACACCAACACCAACCACACCACGCCACGCCACTCCTCACCTCACCACACCACACCACACACCCCTCACCAAACCCACCAACAACAATCCAAAACCACACAACACACCACCCGACACCACACACCACAGCCACACACAACACAACCAAACAAAACACACCCCCACTCTCGCGCACACCATACCACAACACAAATCGAAACAAAACAAAACTCATGAAGCTCCCGCCCACACCACAACCACACACACAACACCAACATCCACCACATCCACACCAAACCACTCCTTAACACACCACAACCACACCACACCACACAACACCACAACAACACCAAACCACACAACCTGCACCACAGCCACTGTCTCTTTCTCACCTCACCCACCACAACACCACACCGCACCTCCTACAACACACACAGCCACACCAAACCACACCACACCACACAAATCCACACCCACCGACATTTCACCACACCTCACCACATTTCAAACCAACCTCACCACACCACATCACACACAACATCACACAATTATACACACACACCAACTCATCAACACCACAACACAACTCCAAACCATACCACACCGACAACACAACTCACCACACCACACCAATAACTACTAAACACGAAAACCCACACAACTTACACAAATAACAACAACATACACGCCAACACTCCACACCAGCCACACCACACCTCTCCACACCACACAACACAACACCAACCACACCACACACCCACCACACACACCACACCACACCACACCGACACCTCACCTCCCACCACACACCACACCACACAACACCTAACCACACCTCACCACACCATACCACAAAACAATTCTACACAAAAACACTACATTTATACACCCTCCCACACACCACCCACGAACTCACACCACAACCACATCATCACCACACCACACGCCACCACCCACAACAACGCCTCACCACCCACTCACACCCACCACACCACACACCACACCACACCACAATTCACCACCCAACCACACCACCCACACCACAACACAAACACACCAAACCACACCACAGCCACACCACACCACTCCCTCACCACAACCACACCACACCACACACAACACAACACCACAACACCACACCTCACCACCACACACACCACAAACCAAACGCAACACCCACCACAAACCACACCACACAACACACACACCTCACCACACCATACACAACACAAATCTAACAAAAAACAACAACATATAACTCCACTCCACACCTCACCACACCACACCATCACAACATCACATCCACACCACAATGCACACAACCACATCACCATCACAAACCACACCACAACACACCAAATGCACAGCCACACCACACCACACAACTCCTCACCACACCACCACCACACGTCATCACACCATCACACCACAGCACAAACCACACCACAACACACCAAACCAACACCACATCCCCGACCACATTTCACAACACCTCACCACACCTAACTCACCACCACATGCACACAACAGCACGACACACTCACCCCAACCACAATCCTCACCACACACGCCATTTTACTACACAAAACCACAAAATCTACTCAAAAAACACAACATACAAGCTCCAAATCACATTACTAAACACCACAACACACCACACCACACCCCACTTCACGCTTCACCCACCACACTACGCATCACCTCACCACAATCATACCACACCACAACACAACACACACAACACAACACACACCACAACAACCAAACCACACCAACACACCACACCAAACTACACCACAACTTCACCACACGCACATCACACCACACAGTCACACACATCACACACACCACCCACAACCACTCACCACACACCACCCACAATCCACCACACCAAAACCATACTACTACACAAACCCGACACAAATAAACACAAAGTAACCCGACTTACACCCACACGCCACACCACACCACACACGCAACACCACAAAAACACAACAACCACAACCTCATCACCCACAACCACACCACACAAACATCCACACCACACAACACCACACAACGCCTTCACCACACACACCACACACACACACCACACCAAATCACACCACACACCCTCACCACACCACACACCCACACACACCACCAACACACAACAAACCCCACACCTCACCACACCAATATAGCCACAACACAAATCTACACAATCAAACACTTCATTGATACGCCACTCCACACCACACCTCACCACACCACCTCTCCACACCACACGCACACCACACCCCTTCAGCCAGCAAACCACACCACGACCACAGCCACACACAGCCACAACCACACCACACCGACAGCCACACCACTCACTCCTCACCTCAGCCGACACCACACCGACACCTCACACCACATCCACACCACACCAAACCACACCACACCCCACACCACACCACACCCACACCGAAACAATCACAACACACCTCACCACACCATACCACACAACACAAAATCGAAACAAAACAACACAACATGATACTCACTCCACACCACACCACACCACACACACAACATCAACACCACATCACACACCACAACTTTCCTCGACCACACCACACCACCACACCACACCACAACACAGCCACACCCACACCACACCCACCCACACGCACACCGACCCACAGACCACACCACTCCTCACCTCACCAC
>JACBWV010000506.1:4405808-4515808 GCA_013435795.1 Chlamydomonas sp. ICE-L
AGAAAAACTACTGTAGCTGCAAGGGGGAATACTGGACTAGTTATGGAAGGAAAACTCACTTGTAGCTGCAAGGGGGAAGGGAATACTTTGACTAGTGATGAGCAGAAACTCACTGTTAGCTGCACGGGGGAATACTTGACTAGTTATGGCAGCCAGAAACTCATGTAGCTGCAAGGGGCGAATACTTTGACAGTTATTGGCAAAAAATCACTGTAGCTCTGCAAGGGGAATCGTTGACTAGTTATGGCAGAAACTCAATGTAGATGCAAGGGGGAATAGTTGACTAGTTAGGGCAGAAATCACAGTGCTACAAGGGGGAATTTACTTGACTAGTATGAAGAAAACTCACTGTAGCTGCAAGGGGGAATATTTGAATGTTATGCAAAACTCAACTGTAGATGCAAGGGGGAATATTTCGCGTTGTTATGGTAAAAAACTCACTGTAGCTGCAAGGGGAACTACTTTGCTAGTTATGGCAGAAAACTCAGTAGCTGCAAGGAGGAATATTTCGATTGTTATGGTAGAAAATCACTGTAGCTGCAAGGGGGAAATTGATAGTTATGGCAGAAAAAAACTCATTGCTAGCTTCAAGGGGGGAATTCTTTTGACTCGTTATGGCAGAAACACTCACTGTAGCTGCAAGGGGGAAAACTTTGATAGTATGGGCATAACCTAGTAGCGCAAGGGGGATCTTTGGACTAGTTATGCAAAAACTCACTGCAGCTGCAAGGGGCATACTTTGACGTCTATGGCAGAATCAATGTAGAACCTGCAAGGGGAATTACTTTGACTAGTTATTGGCAGAAAACCCACTGTAGCTGCAAGGGGAAATACTTTTGACTAGTTATGGGCCTAAACTCCTGTAGCTGCAAGGGGGAATACTTTGACTAGGTATGGCAGAAACTCACTAAGCTGACAAGGGGGAAATACGTCTTGGACTGTTTATGGCAAAAGCTCACTGTAAGATGCAAGGGGAAGATTTCGATTGTTATGGTTGAAACTCACTGTAGCCGCAAGGGAATACTTTGACTCGTTATGCAGAACTCACTGTTAGTGCAAAGGGGAACACGTTGAATTTATGGCAGAAATCATGTAGCTGCAAGGGGAATACTTTGATAGTTATGGAGAAACCACTGTAGCTGCAAGGGGGACTATTTGATTAGTTATGGCAGAAACTAACTGTAGCTGCCAAGGAGGAAATTCGATTGTTTATTGCGGAGTAGAAGAAACTCACTGTAGCTTGCAAGGGGGAAATACTTGGACTAGTTATGGGCAGAAAACTCACTGTAGCTCAAGGGGGCATACGCTTGACTAGTCATGGCAGAAACTCACTGTAGCTGCAGGGGGGAATACTTGATCTACGTTAGGGCAGAAAACTCACGTAGCTGACAAGGGGGGAATAGATCGATTGGTATGGTAGATTTGTGGTTTAGAAATCACTGTAGCTGCACGGGGGAGGGAATTACTTTGACTAGTTATTGTGTGATTTATTTTTATTATTTTTATTTTAGGCCAGAAAATCACTGTAGCTGCAAGGGGAATACTTTGACTAGTTATGGCAAAAACTCACTGTAGCTGCAAGGGGGAATACTTTGACTAGTTATGGCAGAGAAAAACTTTTCCATGTTGTAAGCTTGCAAGGGGGAATATTTGAATAAGGTATGGCAGAGAACTCAACAGTAGCTCCAAGGGGGAATATTGACTAGTTATGGAAGAAACCACTGTAGCAGCTAAGGGGGAATATTTCGATTTTGTTATGGTAGAAACTCACTGTAGCTGCAAGGGGGAATACTGGGACTAGTTCTGGCGAAAAAACCCTGTAGCTGCACGGAGGAATATTCGATGTTATGGTAGAAATAGAAAATCACTGTAGCTGCAAGGGGGAATACTTTGACTAGTTTTGCAGAACTCATTGTAGCTTCCAGGGGGAATACTTTGACAGTTATGCAGAAGAAACTCACTGTAGCTGCAAGGGGGAAAATTACATTGACTAGTTATGGGCAAAACTCACGTAGCTTGCAAGGGGGGAATACTTTGATAGTTATGGCAAAAACTCACTGTGCTGCAAAGGGTGGAAATACTTTGACTAGTATGGCAGAACAAACTCACTGTAGATGCAAGGGGAATATTGGGAACTAGTTATGGCAGAAACTCACTGTAGTGCAAGGGAAATATTGGAACTATGATGCATAACCTCACTGAGCTGTGCAAGGGGGGTAATACTTGCTAGTTATGGCAGAAGAAATCACTTAGCTGCCAAAGGGGGAAATACTTTGACTAGTTATGGCAAAAGCTCACTGTACCTGCAAGGGGGAATATTTCGATTGTTATGGTAGAAACTCACTGTAGCTGCAAGGGGGAATACTTTGACTAGTTATGGCAGAAACTCACTGTAGCTGCAAGGGGAACACTTTGACTAGTTATGGCAGAAACTCACTGTAGCTGCAAGGGGGAATACTTTGACTAGTTATGGCAGAAACTCACTGTAGCTGCAAGGGGGAATACTTTGACTAGTTATGGCAAGAAACCTCATGTAGCTGAAAGGAGAATATTGCGATGTTATGGTAGAAACTTCACTGTGAGCTGCAAGGGGAATACTTTGACTAGTTATGGTCATAACCTCACTGTGCTTCAAGGGGGAATACTTTGACTAGGTATGGCAGACAGAAAACTCACTGTAGCTGCAAGGGGGAAACTTTGACTGTTAGCCGAAGAAACTCACTTGTAGCTGCAAGGGGGAATATTCGATTTTTATGGTAGAAAATAACTGTAGCCTGCAAGGGGGGCATACTTTGACTAGTATGCAGGAATCATGGTAGCTGCAAGGGGAATACTATTTTGAATAGTTATGGCAGAAAAACTACCACTGTAGAGAAGGGGGAAACTTTGACTAGTTAGGCACCTAACCTCACTGTAGCTTGCAAGGGGAATAACTTTGACTAGTATGGAGAAACCACTTTGTAGCTCAAGGGGGAATACTTTGATAGTTATGGCAGAAACTTCACTGTAGCTGCAAGGGGGAAAATTTACTTTGACTAGTTATGGCGGAAACTCACTGTCGATGAAGGGGGAATATTTGATGTTGGCGAAAACTCACTGTAGCTGCCGGGGAACACTTTGACTACTAGTTATGCAGAAAAATACTGAGCTGCAAGGGCGGAATATTTCGATGTTATGGTTTAGAAAATCACTGTAGCTGCAAGGGGAATACGTTGACTAGTTATGGCAGAAAAGCACGTAGCTGCAAGGGGACTACTTGACTAGTTATGGCAGAAACTCACTGTAGATGCAAGGGGGAATATTTGACTAGTATGGCATAGCCTCACTGTAGCTGCAAGGGGGGAACCTTTGACTGTTATGGCAGGAAACTCACTGTAGCTGCAAGGGGGCGATTGAGTGTTATGGAGAAAAAAAGATTTTTATGGTATAGAAGATTAGATAGAGAAGAAGAAACTCACTGCTATGTTTAGCTGCAAGGGGGATACTTTTGACGGTTATGGAAGAGAAAACTAACTTGAGGCAAGGGGAAATATTTCGACAGTTATTGGCAGAACACTCACTGTTAGTACAAGGGGAAGTGAGGGAATACTTTGAACTAGTTATGCAAAACTCACTGTAGCTTGAAGGGGGGTAGAATACTTGATAGTTATTGCAGAAGACAGAACCAGAAAGAAGGAATAAGAAAGACAAGAAGTAAAATCATGTAGCTGCAGGGGGAATAATAACTTTGAGCTAGTTCTGGCAGCAGAAACTCACTGTTAGCTGCAAGGGGGAGGGCATATTTCTATTGTTATGGTTAGAATAGAGAAACTCCCTATAGCGTGCAAGGGGGAGAGTGGAATAATTTGAATAGTTTTATGGAGGAAACAGCAATGTAGCTGCAAGGGGGAAGGGAATGGAAGGGACACTTTTTGACTAGGTATGGAGAAGAAAGAAAATCACTGTGTTGTAGCTGCAAGGGGGGCATATTTCGATGTTTATGATATTTGAAACTCACTTTGTATGCTTTTTTGCTTGAAAGGGGAATTACTTTGACTAGTTATGCAGAAGACAGAAAACTCAACTGAGCTGCAAGGAAGGGGGGCCATATTCGATTTGTTATGGTCAGAAAACTCACTGTCTGTAGCGCTAAGGTGGTAAGGGAATACTTTGACTAGTATGGCCAGAAACTCACGGTAGCTGCAAGGGGAATATTTGAATAGTTAGGGCAGAGAAGGAAACTCACTGTTTTAGCTTTGCAAGGCGGGAAAATACTTTGACTTGTTATGGAAGAAGAGAAGAAGAAGGAAGCAACTCACTGTAGCTGCAAGGGGGGAATTACTTTTGAATAGTGATGGCAGAACCTTTCACTGTAGCTGCAAGGGGAATATTTGGACTAGGTTAGGCAGAAGAACTCATTTGTTGTAGCTCAAAGGGGGAATACTTTGACTAGGTTATGGCAGAAACTCATGTAGATTGCAAGGGGGAATACTTGACTAGTTATGGCAGAAAACTAACTGTGTAGAGCTGCTAAGGGGAAATTTATTGACTAGTTATGGCAGGAAAAAAGAAACACTTAATGTTAGTGCAAGGGGAGGAATATTCGATTGGTATGTTAGTAGAAAATAACTGTGCTGCAAAGGGGGAATACTTTGATTTAGTTATGGCAGATTAGAAGACAGAAACTCACTGTAGCTAGCCTGCAAGGGGGGGTGAGAAATACTTTGACTGTTATGGCAGAAACTCACTGTAGCTGCAAGGGGGAATACTTTGACTAGTGTTTTTATGGCAGAAATCACTGTAGCGGCAGGGGGGAAAACTTTGATTCTAGTTTATGGCAGAAACTCACTGTAGTGTCTTTTAATGGGGGTGGGAATACTTGACTAGAGTTATATGGCAATAACTCATGTAGCGGCAAGGGGGGAATAATTTTTGACTTAGTTATGGCAGAAAATCACTGTAGCTGCAAGGGGGGGAATATTTCGATTTGATTTTTTGGGGTTTTTATTATGGTAGATAGAAACTCACTGTAGCTGCAAGGGGGAATATTTGACTAGGTATGGCAGGAAACTCACCTGCAGCTGCAAGGAGGATATTTGATTGTATGGTAGAAACTCATGTAGCTGCAAGGGGGAATACTGTGATTAGTTATGGCACAAACCACTTGTAGCTCAAGGGGGAATACTTTGACTTAGTTATGGTAGAAACTCATGTAGCTGCAAGGGGGAATATTTCGATATTGTTATGGTAGAAATCACTGAGCTGCAAGTGGGAATACTTTGACTAGTTAATGGCAGAAAACTCACTGTTAGCTGCACAAGGCGGGGGGAATATTTTGACTATATGCAGAAACTCACTGTAGCTACAAGGGGGAATACTTGATAGTTATGGCAGAAACTCATGTAGCTGCAACGGGGAATACGTTGACTAGCATGGCCAGAAGAGAAACTCCATGTAGCTGCAAGGGGAAAAATACTTTGATAGTTATGGCGAACTTCACTGTAGCTGCAAGGGGGAATATTTCGACTTGTTATGGGAAAACCACTGTAGCGCAAGGGGGATACTTTGATTAGTTATGGCAAAAACTACTGTAGCTGCAAGGGGGAAAATATTTGACTAGATGCCAAGAGGGGAATACGTTGACTAGATATGGCAGAAACCCAGAAACTCACTGTAGCTGCCAAGGGGGGGAATTACGTGACTAGTTATGGCAGAAGAAACTCACTGTAGCTGCAAGGGGGAATACTTTGACTAGTTAGGGCGAAACTCACTGTGTAGCTTGCAAGGGGGAATACTTTGACTAGTTATGGCATAACCTCACTGTAGCTGCAAGGGGGAATACTTTGACTAGTTATGGCAGAAACTCACTGTAGCTGCAAGGGGGAATATTTCGATTGTTATGGTAGAAACTCACTGTAGCTGCAAGGGGGAATACTTTGACTAGTTATGGCAGAAACTCACTGCAGCTGCAAGGAGGAATATTTCGATTGTTATGGTAGAAAATCACTGTAGCTGCAAGGGGGAATACTTTGACTAGTTATGGCACAAACTCACTGTAGCTTCAAGGGGGAATACTTTGACTAGTTATGGTAGAAACTCACTGTTAGCGGGGCCAAGGGGGAAATATTCGATTGTTAGTAAATAGAAACTCACTGTAGCGCAAGAGGGGAAGCACTTTGATAGTTATGGCAGAAAATAACTGTAGCTGCAAGGGGGGAATATTTCGGATTGTTTATGGTTAGAAAATCACCGTAGCTGAAGGGGGAATACTTTGACTTAGTTATGGCAGAAAGAAACTCACTGTAGCTGCAAGGGGGAACAATTTGGACTAGTTAGGAGAAGAAGAAACTCACTGTAGCTGCAAGGGGGTGAATATTTGAAACGAGTTATGCGGAAAAACTCACTCTAGCTTGGGGGCATGGGGGAAGGGATACTTTGACTTAGTTATGGCAGAAAAATCACTGTAGCTACAAGGAGGAATACTGGAACTAGTTATGGCAGAACTCAATGTAGCTGCAAGGGGGAATACTTGACTAGATTATGGCAGAAACTCACTGTAGCTGCAAAAAAAAAAAAAGGGGGAAAACTTTGACTAAGTTCTTTGGCAGAAAATCACTTGTGCTGCAAGGGGGAATACTTTTGGACTAGTTATGGCATAACCCTCACTGTAGCTCAAGGGAGGAATACTTTGACTAGTTATGCAGAAACTCACTGTAGAGCTGCAAGGGGGAATCTTGACTAGTTATGGCAGGACAGGAAAACTAATGTAGCTTAAGGGGAAATACTTTGACTAGTTATGGCAGAAACCACTGTAGCTGCAAGGAGGGAGAAGGGAAACTTTGACTAGTTAGGCAGAAAAAAACTCACTGTAGCTGCAAGGGGGAATATTTCGATTGTTAAGGTAGAAACTCACTGTAGCTGCAAGGGGGAATACTTTGACTAGTTATGCAGAAATCAGAATACTGTGCTGCAAGGGGAAGACTTTGACTAGTTATGGAAGGAAGACAGAATAACTGTAGCTTGCAGAGGGGAATACTTTGACTAATTATGGCAGAGACTCACTGTAGCTGCAAGGGGAAATACTTTGACTAGTTATGGCAGAAACTCACTGTAGCTGCAAGGGGGAATATTTCGATTGTTATGGTAGAAACTCAGTAGTGCAGGGGGAAATACTTTGAAGAGTTATGGCAGAAGGCCACTCACTGTAGCTGCAAGGGGGGAATACTTTGACTAGTTTATGGCAGAAAACTCACTGTAGCGGCAAGGGGAATACTTGACTAGTTATGCAGAAACTACCTGTAGATGCAAGGGGGATGACTTTGACTAGTATGGCAGAAAACTCACTGTAGACTGCAAGGCGGGAAATACTTTGAATAGTTATGGGCATAACCCACTGTAGCTGCCGGGGGAATACTTTGACTAGTATGGAAGAAACTCACTTGTTAAGCTGCAAGGGGGAATATTTCGATGTTATGGTAGAAACTCACTGATAGCTGCAAGGGGGACTACTTTGGACTAGTTATGGGCAGAAAACTCACTGCAGCGAAAGGAGGAATATTTCGATTGTGATGGTAGAAAAATCATGTAGCTGCAAGGGGGAATAATACTTGTGACAGTTGATGACACAACACTCAACTGTAGCTTCAGGGGGAAATACTTTGAACTAGTTTATGGTAGAAATCACGTAGCTGCAAGGGGGAATATTTTCGATTGTTATGGTAGATTTAGATAAATCACTTGTAGCTGCAAGGGGAATACTTGACTAGTTATGCAGACACTCACTGTCTGCAGGGAATACTTTGACTAGTATGGCAGAAACTACTGTAGTAAAAGGGGAATACTTTGACTAGTTATGGCAGAAAACTCACTGTAAGCTGCAAGGGGGAAATTACTTTGACTAGCTTATGGCAGAAAAACTCACTGTAGCTTCAAGGGGAAATACTTTGACGAGTTATGGCAGAAAGATAGAAACCACTGTAGCTGCAAGGGGGAATATTTCGATGTTATCGGTAGAAACTCACTGTAGCTGCAAGGGGGAATACTTTGACTAGTTATGGAGAAACTCACGTAGCGAAGGGAGGGAATAATGGACAGTTATGGCAGAAAATCACTGGAGCTGCAAGGGGGAGGTGGGAATACTTTGACTAGTTATGGGCAGAAGAAAACTCACCTGTAGCGCAAGGGGGAAGACTGTAATAGTTATGGCATAACCTCACTGTTAGCTGACAAAATAAAAAGGGGGAATACTTTGACTAGTTATGGCAGAAACTCACTGTAGCTGCAAGGGGGAATATTTCGATTGTTATGGTAGAAACTCACTGTAGCTGCAAGGGGGAATACTTTGACTAGTTATGGCAGAAACTCACTGCAGCTGCAAGGAGGAATATTTCGATTGTTATGGTAGAAAATCACTGTAGCTGCAAGGGGGAATACTTTGACTAGTTATGGCACAAACTCACTGTAGCTGCAAGGGGGAATACTTTGACTAGTTATGGTAGAAACTCACTGTAGCTGCAAGGGGGAATATTTCGATTGTTATGGTAGAAACTCACTGTAGCTGCAAGGGGGAATACTTTGACTAGTTATGGCAGAAACTCACTGTAGCTGCAAGGGGGAATACTTTGACTAGTTATGGCAGAAACTCACTTTGTCGCTACAAAAAAATGGGGGAATACTTTGAATTAGTTATGGCAGAAAACTCACTGTTAGCTGCAAGGGGGAATACTTTGACTAGTTATGGCAGAAACTCACTGTAGCTGCAAGGGGGAATACTTTGACTAGTTATGGCAGAAACTCACTGTAGCTGCAAGGGGAAATACTTTGACTAGTTATGGCATAACCTCACTGTAGCTGCAAGGGGGAATACTTTGACTAGTTATGGCAGAAACTCACTATAGCTGCAAGGGGGAATACTTTGACTAGTTATGGCAAAAAGCTCACTGTACCTGCAAGGGGGAATATTTCGATTGTTATGGTAGAAACTCACTGTAGCTGCAAGGGGGAATACTTTGACTAGTTATGGCAGAAACTCACTGTAGCTGCAAGGGGAACACTTGACTTTATGCCGAAACTCAAGTCAGCTGCAAGGGGGATACTTTGCTAGTTATGGCAGAAAACTCACTGTAGCTGCAAGGGAGGATTCTTGATAGTTATGGCAGAGACCTCATGTAGGCCAGGGAAATACGGAATCGTTATGGCAGACATCACTGTAGCTTGCCAAGGGGATATTTCGAATGTTATGTAGAAAATCACTGTAGCTGCAAGGGGGAAACTTTGGACTCGTTAGGGCAGAAACTCACTGTAGCTGCAAGGGGAATACTTTGACTCGTATGGCGAAACTCATGTGCTGCAAGGGGGTGAATAACTTGACTAGTTATGGCTTAGCTCACAGTAGCGCAAGGGGATACTGACTAGTTTATGGCAGAACTCACTGTAGCTGCCAAGGGGGGAATACTTGACTAGGTTGGCAGAAACTCATGTAGCTTGGCAAGGGGGCATATTTGAGTAGTTATGGCGGAAACTCACTCTAGCTGCATGGGGGAATACTTTGACTAGTATGGCGAAACTCACTTAGCTGCAGGAGAATACTTTGACTAGTTCTGGCAGAAACACTGTAGCGCAAGGGGAAATTTGACTAGTTATGGCAGAAGAAAGAACTCACTGTAAGCTGCAAGGGGAAATACTTGACTTAGTTTCTGGCCGAAACCACTGTAGCTGCAAGGGCGGAATACTTGACTAGTTATGGCATAACCTCACTGTAGCGCCAGGAGAATACTTTGACTAGTTATGGCAGAAACTCACTGTAGCTGCAAGGGGGAATACTTTGACTAGTTTATGGCAGAAACCACTGTAGCTGCAGGGGACCTTGACTTAGTATGGCAGAAAAACTAACGGTAGCTGCAAGGGGGAATACTTTGACCGTTCTGGCAGGCAAACCACTGTCGTGCAAGGGGGAATATTTCGATGTATATCGGACTCCCTGCACGTAGAAACTAAGGTCACGCACTGCAAGGGGGAATACTTTGATAGTTATGGCAGAAACTCACTGTAGATGCAAGGGGGAATACTTTGATAGTTATGCGAAAATCACTGTAGCTGCAAGGGGGATATTTGACTAGTTATGCAGAAAACAGAAACTCACTGTAGCTGCAAGGGGGAATATTACGATTGTTATGGCAGAAACTCACTGTAGCTGCAAGGGGGAATACTTTGACTAGTTTATGGCCGAAAACTCACTGAGCTGCAACTGCAAGGGGCATATTTCGATTGTTATGGCAGAAGAAGAAAACTCAATGGTAGTGCGAGGGGGAATACTTTGACTAGTTATGGCAGACAGAAACCACTGTTCGTGCAAGGGGGGAATACTTTGACTAGTTATGGCAGAACTCACGGTAAGCTGCAAGGGGGGAGGAATACTTCGGTGTTATGGCGAAAACTCGACTGTAGCTTGCAAGGGGGAATAATTGATAGTTATGGCAGAAGAAGCTCACTGTTAGGCTGCAAGGGGAAATACTTTGACGTAGTTATGGCGAAACTCACCTGTAGCTGACGAAAGGGGGGATCATACCTGTTTGGAATAGTTATGGCAGAAAACTCACTGTAATGCAAGGGGGAAATATTTCGATTGTGTATGGTAGAACTCACTGTAGCGGCAAGGAGGATACTTGACTAGTTAGGGCAGAAAATCACTGTAGCTGCAGGGGGAATACTTTGACTAGTTATGGCAGAATCCGGCAATGTAGCTGCAGGGGAATATTTTGACTAGTTATGGAGAAACTCAACGGTAGCTGCAAGGGGGAATATTACGATTTGTTTGTAGAAAGAGACAACTCACTGTAGCGCAAGGGGGAATACTGTGACTAGTTATGGCAGAAACCTACTTGAGCTGCAAGGGGGAATACTTGACTAGTTTGGCAGCGAAATCACTGTGCGATGCAAGGGGGAATACTTCGACTAGTTAGGCAGTAATCACCTGTAGCTGCAAAGGGGGAATTATTACGATTTTTAGGTAGAAAAACTCACTGTAGCACTGACAAGGGGGGAATACTTGACTAGTTATGCAGAAACTCACTGTGTAGCTGCAAGGGGGCCATTATTTCGATTGTTATGGCCAGAAACTCAATGTAGCTTGCAAAGGGGGAATACTTTTGCTTAGTTATGGCAGAAATCCAACTGTAGCTGAAGGGGGGAATACTTTGACTAGTTATGGCAGAACTCATGTAGCTGCAAGGGGGAATAACTCGATGTTATGGGCAGAAACTCACTGGAGCTGAAGGGGGAAATACTTGATGTTATGGCAGAACTCAATGTAGCTGCAAGGGGGAATACTTGGACTTAGTTATGGCAGAAACTCACTGTAGACTGCAGGGGAATACTTTGACTAGTTATGCAGAAAAACTCACTGGTAGTGCAAGGGGATATTCGATTGTTGTGGCAGGAAACTCACTGTAGCTGCAAGGGGGAATACTTTGACTAGTTATGGCAGAAATCACTGTAGCTGCAAGGGGGAATATTTCGACTAGTTATGGCAGAAACTCACTGTAGCTGCAAGGGGAATACTTTGACTAGTTATGGCAGAAACTCACTGTAGCTGCAAGGGGAATACTTTGACTAGTTATGGCAGAAACTCACTGTGGCTTGCAAGGGGGGACTACTTTGGACTGTTATGGCAGAACTCACTGAGCTGTCAAGGGGGAATATTTCTATTGTTATGGTAGAAACTCACTATAGCTGCAAGGGGGAAACTTTGACTAGGTTATGGCCAGAAACTCACTGTAGCGCAGAGGGGGAAGACATGGACTAGTTGATGGAAGATAACTCATGTCGCTGCAAGGGGAATACCTTTGACTAGTTATGGCAGCAAGAAGACAGAAACTACTGTAGATGACAAGGGGGCAATTATTGAATAGTTATGGCAGAAACTCACGGTAGCTGCAAGGGGGAATACTTTATCTATTATGACAGAAAAAAAACTCATGTGGCGAACAAGGGGGAAACTTGACTAGTTATGGCAGAAATCACTGTAGCTTGCCAAAGGGCGGAATATTTCGATGGTATGTAGAAACTCACGAAGCGCAAGGGAATACTTTGACAGTTATGGCAAGAGGAAACTCATAGTAGCTGCAAGGGGGAATACTTTGACTAGTTATGGCAGAAACTCACTGTAGCTGCAAGGGGAATACTTTGACTAGTTATGGCAGAAACTCACTGTAGCTGCAAGGGGGAATACTTTGACTAGTTATGGCAGAAACTCACGTTAGCTGCACAGGGAATATTGCGATGCTATGGTAGAAGAAACTCACTGTGGTAGCTGCAAGGGGGATAATTTGACTAGTTATGGCAGAAACTCACTGTAGCTGCAAGGGGAAAAATACTTGACTATTGTGGCAGAAACTCATGAGCTGCAAGGGGGATATTTCAGTTATGGTAGAAAAATCACTGTAGCGGCAAGGGGGAATATTGACTAGTTAGGCAGAACTCACTGTAGCTGCAGGGGGAATACGTTGACTAGTATGGCAGAAACTCAACTGTAGCTGCAAGGGGGGGGATATACTTGACTCATAGTTATGGCCGAAAATCATGTAGCTGCAAGGGGGACTACTTTGACTAGTTCTGGCAGAAACACTGTAGATGCAAGGGGGGAATATTCGATTGTATGGTAGAAACTTCCATGTAGCTGGCAAGGGGAAGCTACTTGACTAGTATGGCCGGAAAATCATGTAGCTGCAAGGGAATACTTTGAATAGTATGGCAGATACATACTGTTAGCTGCAAGGCCGACGAGAAGAATACCTTTGACTAGTTATGGGCCAGCAGCACTGTAGCTGCAAGGGGGAATATTACGATTGTTATGGTAGGAAACCTAACTGTACGTTGCCGACGGGGGACATACTTTGATCTGTTATGGCAGAAACTCCTTGTAGCTGCAAGCGGGAAGGGAATACTTGCCTGAGTTATGCAGCACAGTGTACGCTGCCCGGGGGCGATCCGTATGACCCACATAGTTCTGGCAGAAACTCCCATGTAGCTTGCAAGGGGGAATATTTCATTGTTATGGCCCGCAAACCAGCACTCACTGTAGCGGCACCCGGGTGGAAATGTGGGGGAATGGGCGTCGTGCGCGAAGCATGGCGAGACACGGGGCGACACTCACTGTGCTGCCAGGGGGAATTACTTTGACTAGTCTGGCGAGGAAGAAACTCACTGTAGCTGCAAGGGGGAATATTCGATGTTGGTAGGAAACTCACTGTAGCTGCAAGGGGGGAATACTTTGATAGTCTATGGCAGGAAAATCATGTAAGCTGCAAGGGGGAAACTGTACTGACTAGTTATGCAGAAAACTCACATGTAGCTGCAAAGGGGGAATGACTTTGCTAGTATGGCAGAAATCACTGTATCTGGCAAAGGGGAATACTTTGACTAGTTATGGCAGAAACTCACTGTAGCTGCAAGGGGGAATATTTCGATTGTTATGGTAGAAACTCACTGTAGCTGCAAGGGGGAATATTTCGATTGTTTTGGTAGAAACTCACTGTAGCTGCAAGGGGGAATACTTTGACAAGTTATGGCAAGAAACATAACGTAGATGCAAAGGGGGAATACTTTGACTAGTTATGGCAGAAACTCACTGTAGCTGCAAGGGGAATACTTTGACTAGTTATGGCAGAAACTCACTGTAGCTGCAAGGGGGAATACTTTGACTAGTTATGGCAGAAACTCACTGTAGCTGCAAGGGGGAATTGGGAATACTTTGACTAGTATGGCACAGAAACTCACTGTAGATCAAGGGGACTACTTGACAGTATGGAAAAAACTCACTGTTAGCTGCAAGGGGGACGATACTTTGGACTAGTTATGGCAGAAACTCACTGTAGCTGCAAGGGGGAATATTTCGATTGTTATGGTAGAAACAATCACTGTAGCTGCAAGGGGGAATACTTTGACTAGTTATGGCAGAAACTCACTGTAGCTGCAAGGGGGAATACTTTGACTAGTTATGGCAGAAACTCACTGTAGCTGCAAGGGGGAATACTTTGACTAGTTATGGCAGAAACTCACTGTAGCTGCAAGGGGAATATTTCGATTGTTATGGTAGAAACTCACTGTAGCTGCAAGGGGGAATACTTTGACTAGTTATGGCAGAAACTCACTGTAGCTGCAAGGGGGAATATTTCGATTGTTATGGTAGAAACTCACTGTAGCTGCAAGGGGGAATATTTCGATTGTTTTGGTAGAAAAAACTCACTGTAGCTGCAAGGGGAATACTTGACACGTTACGGGCAGAGAGAGGAAAGGAGAGAGATTCCGATTGTATTGCACGAACTTTAAATGTAGACTGACAAAGGGGGATAACTTGACTAGTATTATGGACAAAGAAGAACACCAGTAGCTGCAAGAGGGAGAAAGACTGATTGACTAAGTTAATGGCACAGAGAGAAAACTCACTTGTAAGACTGCAAGGGGGGAAAATACTTGGAACTAGATTATGGCAGAAAAGAAACATCACTTGATAAGCATGCAAGAGGGGAAAAATACTGACTATTAATGGCAGAAAAGAAAATCAACTGTAGCTGCAAGGAAGGGAAATACTATTGATAAATATAGGACAGAAAGCTCACTGTAAGCAAATGCAGGAGGAAATAAAATTACTTTTAACTAGGTATGGCAACGAAAAGAAGAAACTCAAAGTAGCTTGCAAGGGGAAATAACTTTGACTAAGTATATGGCAAGAAACATTCACTGTAAGATGACACAGGGGAAATACAGTTGGACAGTTATGCAGAAACTCAATGGAGGCTGCAAGGAGGAATATTTCGATGTTATGGTAGGTTAGAAGAGAAAACTCACTGTAGCTGCAAAGGGGGAAATACATTGGTGACAAGTATGGCAGAAGAAGCAACTCACTGTAGATCAGATAGCAAGAGAGGAAATATTACGATGTTAATGGTAGAAAAAAAATACACTGTAAGCTGCAAGGGGAAGAATACTTAGACTAAGTTATGCAGAAAGAAAGAAAACTCATTAGTAGCTCAAAGGGGGAAATAATTTGACTAAGTATAAATGGACAGAAAAGAACTCACTGTAAGCTGCAAGGAGGGAATACTTTGAACATAGTTATAAGGAAGAACACTACACTGTAGTGACAAAGGGGCAATAACTTTGACTAGTTAATGGCAGAAAACACCACTAGTAGCATGCAGGGAGGAATACTTATTGCCTAGTATCTGGACAAGAAAGGAAAACTAACTGATAGCTGCAACGAGGGAAACTTGGACAAGTTATGAGCAGAAGAATAAAACTAAGGAAAGAAAGAAAAACTCAACTGTAGACTTCAAGAGGTAAAAATACTCTATACTTTGACTAGTTATGGCATACCCTCACTGTAGCTGCAAGGGGGGGAATACTTTTGACTAGTTATGGCGAAACCTCAATATAGCTGCAAGGGGGAATACTTTGGACTAGTATGGCAAAAAATCAATGTAGCTGCAAGGGGGGAATATTTCACCCGATTGTTATGGTAGAAAACTCACTGTAGCTGCAAGGGGGAAGGACTGTTGACTAGTTATGGCAAAAAACTCACGTAGCTGCAAGGGGGATATTCGATTGTTATGTAGAAATCCACTGTTAGCGCAAGGGGGAATTAAGGGACTTAGGTATGGCAGAAAACGTCATGTTAGCTGGCAAGGGGGCAGTTACTTTGAATAGTTATGGCAGACAGAAGAAAACTCACTGTAGCTGCAAGGGGGAAATACTTGACTAGTTATGGCAGAAACTTCACTGTAGCTGCCAAGGGGGAATACTTTGACAGTTTTTTATGGCAGAGGAAACCACTGAGCTGGCAAGGGAATACTTTGACTAGTTATTGGCAGAAACTCCACTGTGAGCTGCAAGGGGAATACTTGACTAGTTATGGCCAGAAGAAAAACTCAACTGTAGATGCCAAGGAGGCATATTCGATTTGTTATGGCAGGAAAAAAAGTTATGTAGCTGCAAGGGGGAATACTTTGACTAGTATGGCACAGAAAATCACTTGGGCTGCAAGGGGAAATTTACTTTTGACTCGTTATGGGCAGAAAACTCATGTAGCTGCAAGGGGGGAATTACTTTGACTTAGTTATGGCAGAAAACTCACTGTAGATGCAAGGGGGAAATTATTTGGACTAGTTATGGGCAGAAAAACTCACTGTAGCTGCAAGGGGGATACGTTGACTAGTATGGGCAGAGAAAAAACACTGTAGCTTTTGCAAGGGGAATACTTTTAACGAGTTATGGCAGGAAAACTCACTGTAGCTGGAAGGGGGGAATACTTTGACTAGTTATGGCAGGAAACTCACTGTAGTGAAAGGGGGGAATACTTTGGATAGTTATGGAGGAAGAACTCACTGTAAGCTGCAGGAGGAATCTTCGATTGTTATGGTAGATAGAAAAAACTCACTGTAGCTGCAAAGGGGGAATACTTTGAATAGTTTATGGCAGGAAAAACTCAACGTAGCTTGCAAGGAGGATTTTCGATTGTTTATGGTAGAAAATCACGGTAGCTTGCAAGGGGAATACTTTGGGACTAGTATGGCAGAAAACTCTTTGTAGGCTTCAAGGGGGAATACTTTGGAACTAGTTATGGCGAAACTCACTGTAGCTTGCAAGGGGAATAACTGTGACTAGGTAATGGCAGAAGAAACTCACGTTAAGCTGCAAGGGGAATACTTTGACTGTTATGCATGAAAACTCACTGTAGCTGCAAAGGGGGATACTTTGACTAGTTATGGCAGAAGACAGAAAGAAAATCACTGTAAGCTGGCAAAGGGGATACTTTTGACTAGTTTGGCAGAAAACACTGTAGCTTCAAGGGTAAATACTTGACTAGTTATGGCATAACTCACTGTTAGCTGCAAGGGGGAATACTTTGGGACTAGTTATGGCCAGAAACTCATCTATGCTGCAAGGGGGAATACTTTGACTCGTTATGGCAAAAAACCTCACTGTAGCTTGCAGGGGGGGAATATTTCGATGTTATGGTAGAAAACTCAAGGTAGTGCAAGGGGAAACTTTGACTAGTATGGGGCAGAAAAATCACGGAGCGCAAGGAGGAATATTAGATGTTATGGTTTAGAAACAAAACTACTGTAGCTTGCGAAGGGGGAATAACTTGATATTATGGCAGAAATCCACTGTAAGCTTCAAGGGGAATACTTTGACTAGTTATGGCAGAAGAAGAAAAGGGGAAAATCACTGTAGCTGCAAGGGGGATACTTGGGGCTTAGTATGGAAGAAACTCACTGTAGTGCAAGGGGGAATACTTTGGACTAGTTGATGGCCAGAAACTCACTGTAGCTGCAAGGGGGAATACTTTGGACTTAGTTATGCAGAAGAAACTCATGTAAGATTCAAGGGGGAATTCTGACTAGTTATGGCAGAAAACTCCACTGTAGGATGCAAAGGAGGAATATTTCGATTGTTTATGGCAGAAATCACTGTTAGCTGCCATGGGGGAATACTTTGACTAGTTATGGCAGAAACTCACTGTAGCTGCAAGGGGAATACCTTTGCTAGTTATGGCAGAAAACTTCACTGTAGTGCCAGGGGGAATACTTTAACTAGTTATGGCAGAAACTCACTGTAGCTGCAAGGGGGAATACTTTGACTAGTCATGGCAGAAACTCACTGTAGCTGCAAGGGGGAAAGACTTTGATCATCCATGGCAGAAACTTATCAGAGTACATGCAAGGGGGAATACTTGGTTGAGTTATGGCAGAAACTCAGCTGAGTGGCGGCAGGGGCAGTACCTTCATTAGTCATTGCGGGAACTCAGCTCATTAGTCATGGCGGGAACTCAGCTTAGTGCCTGCAAGGGAAAATACTTTGATTAGATATGGCAGAAAATCAGCAGAGTAGCGCCAGGGGCAGTGCCATCATTAGTCATGGCAGGGGCTCACTGTAGCTGCTGTAGGCCACTATCTTCATTAATCCTTGTAGGGGTGTCAATATCGTACGATATTTTCAATTCTCGTACAGTGTACCGGGATGTATCGTACGATAATTTTACTAATTTTACATGTCCACACAGAAAAAATCAAGTCAAATGAACCAATCCTGAAGAAGACAGAAATGTACGATAATATCATGCTCTGTTATCGTACAATATGTTGTTCGATATTTTACGATGTAGGGCGATATACTGGATTCTCAGGCCCAGAGTCCCAGACCCAGTGCATGGAAATCCCAGGCTGAGGTACTCTTGATGCGAATCAAACCGCCGACCTCCGAGTTGTAAGAGCAAATAGGTGTGAGCAGAAAGCTGTGCCTGCCTGTAGGCATGGAACACGCGACCCAAGAAATGTATGATGCTGATCTGTGGACGTTTTTTTTCTTCATATAAGTAAGATAACAGTTTGCCACTTAGCATGATCAATTCTACGATTAACACGATACATCCTACGATAAACACGAAAATATTGTACGATGTCAGTTCATATATCGTACGATATACGATATAATATATACTGTACGCTAGGGAGCTTGTCAGCCCTAATCATTTGGGACTTCTTCCAAATGATTACCCACCAAACCCTAAACACTGAAACCCTGATTTCTCTGACACCAAACCGTGGCCATTGAACTATTTATATCACACTGGCAGTGCACACCTACATTCAGCTCTCATCTACATTCTGCTCTCATCTACTCTCATCTACATTCTGCTCTCATCTACATTCTGCTCTCATATGGAATGTGTACTAGTGCGCTCCGTGTGGCTTTAAATAAACACGATGCACTATTTATATCACACATACATCCAGTTCAGGCATGGTTCAGTAGTACCAGCTTTGACTGGCAATTTGGGGGGTTCAAACCTGTAGCTAGGTTCATGATGTCTGACCTGCCGCCTTAGAGGAGGCGGAGATCTATCCTACGTGCTGTCGCGCGGTAGTCCGAGCTCAGGTGCAGTAGCAGTCTGCAAAAGCCATAGTAACCATTCCCCAGTGCAAGCAAACGGGAAGGTTCCTTCAAACACACGCCCCGTGGCAAGGCGTAGCAATCCTCGTTTGTTTTCCAACATTTCAACATTTCCATGTTTGTTTTCACACATTTCAACGTTTCCATGTTTGTTTTCACACATTTCAACATTTCCATGTTTGTTTTCACACATTTCAACATTTCCACGTTTGTTTTCACACATGGCAGAATACTGAGTTTACTTGGGTTTTCAGTCTTTTTTGGAAGAATTTCGGAATAGAGACTCACCATGCCTCCTCAAGTTGCACCAAGACTTGGTATATAGTTAGATATAATTAAAACAAAGCGATAACCAGGAGGACAGGAGTAGAAAACAAGTTTGGAGTTGTCGCAACGCTCGCAGCTTATCTGCTCCCCCTGGTTACAAGATCTGGCTAGAAGTTGCAATGCATGGTGGTTAAGTTTCCAGCATTGTCCTAACAGCTAGCATGACTTTCAGTTTCCAGCATTGTCCTAACTGCTAGCATGACTTTCAGTTTCCAGCATTGTCCTAACTGCTAGAATGACTTTCAGTTTCCAGCATCGTCCTAACTGCTAGCATGACTTTCAGTTTGGATTGCCATTGGAATTGCATTGGATTAATTATGAATGGTGTGCAGCACTTCTAGTCAACTCCCTGAGCCAGCCTTCAAGCCACTCAGGCATGTTCAGCTGAGCTAGGGTAGCTGCCTAGAAGCTGCTGCACATATAGCGTTTTGCATGCTAATGCGTGAATTTTTGCTTAGCGCCACTCAAGGGAATCCCCCGGAAGCAGTCAAGCATATGTTTATGATATTGGTTTCTGGTATGGTCATTGGTAAAACGAGGCACTATATACCGGTAATAGAACTGAGCCCTATTGTTATTTTGGGGGCCCAGTGGCTGACCCAGGGAGCTGCCTAGAAGCTACTGCTTGAAGCCGGAACTGCAATGGAATTGCATTGGATTCGTTATGGACGGTGTGCAACAGCTTCTAGGCAACTCCCTAAGCCAGCCATCTAGCCACTCAGGCATGTTCAGCCTAGAAGCTGCTGTACATTGAGTTTATGAGTGATTTGCATGCCCATGTGTGAAATCTTGCTTAACAACGATCTGGGGAATAGCCCAGAGGCAGTCAAACATCTGCTTATGATATTCGTTTCTGGTATGGTCATTGGTAAAACGGGGCACTATATACCGGTAATAGAACCGAGTGCTATTGCAATTTGGGGGCCCAGTGGCTGACCCAGGGAGCTACCTAGAAAATACTGCTTGCAGCCAAAATTGCATTGGAATTGCCAATGGGATTGCATTGTATTCATTATGGATGGTGTGCAGCAGCTTCTAGGCAACTCCCTAAGCCAGCCTTCAAGCCACTCAGGCACGTTCAGCCGATCCAGGGTAGCTGCCTAGAAGCTGCTGTACATAGAGTGATTTGCACGTCTATGTATGAAATCCCGCTTAGCAACGTTCTAGGGAATAGCCTGGCGGCAGTCAACATATGTTAATGATATTAGTTTCGGGTATGGTCATTGGTTTGGCATACTACACTTTCACTGGTTTGTGTTATAGTCTTGGTGCTATGTCATAGGTGCGTGCAAACAAATTCAATTACTACTTCATGTTGTCAGATTTTGACAGGGTAGAGCGTGTTTCCCTGTTTTTCACAGGCATTTGAAAATTGAGTGATTGCTTCCAAAGGGTAAACTAAACCCTAAACCCTAAAACACATCTGTTTTTTATCAGGGTATTTATCACACTTCCGGGAACGGGCAAGTATATGTTAGACGAATCTCTTTCTTTGTCGGCTATTCTCGTTTTCCTCCACTCAAGTCTGCTAGTGCTTACGGCATGTAATTCCTTCTCTTAAAACACCTTGTAGAGCCTTCCCTAAGCTTAAACAGCTGGTCTATATTACAGGAGTGGGTTAGTTGGTAATGATAACGCCTGGTTGGGCGTGGTGTTCAGGGTCGTACACGGGTGGGGAGCGGTCTCCTACCTCATCTGGACAAACTATCGCGATTGACAACGGACCGGAGGGGACCTCTGACCAACGACCTTGGAAAAAAAAAACGGGGCCAAAGAGAGGGGACCGGAAAAAAGGGGGGGGAAGTTTTCAAAAAAAAACCCCCGGAACTTCCCTTTCATGTTTTCCTAAGCGGTGGACCCTGGGGGTTTATACCAATAGGGGGGGGGGAACATTTTAGTTTTTATATTTCACAACTTGGAAAGGGGGGGCTGACAGTTTTGATTACCCCAATGGTGGCCATGTTTTTTTCAAAGCCCAAAAACTCTCGGGGGCCTTTGGCTCCCAGTTTTTTTCCCCAAAAAACCTCCAAAAATTTTTTTTCACAAAAGGCGGCCCAGGATTTTGTCCCATTGTTATTCCCCCACCAACCGGGGGTTTTCACCCGGGGGCTTCCAAAATTCTAGAAGTTGACTTAGGGGAGACCCTTAAGGGGGGGGGAAAGTTTGCCCCCCCCCCCCCCACAGGTTCTATCTCCCATTTTGTTTGGGCAACTGTTTTACTTGGCGAGGGGCCCAAGCTGCCAAGCTATTGGGCACCGGGGGGGGAACTCATTTTTTTTTTGGATGGGGCCGGTAACCCCCCTGGAAAGGTTTTTTGCCGGGCAGGACATTCCTCCCCCAAGTTTACTTTGTCCTTTTTCCTAGCGGCATTTGAATCGGAAAATTGTGGCTTTCTCTAAAAAACACTGTTAAAGGATTTTCTGATCCTTTTTTTTAACCGGGTCTTTTTTCCCCGGGTGTTGTTTTTGTGTCTTGCCCCCAATAAAACACCACACAAAACTCAGGGCACACTAAAAGTACCAAATAATAGAGGAAAAAAACACCACAACAAACCACCCCAGGTTTACCCGGTTTTTTTTTTCCCCCCCAATTTCGGCTTTTTTTGAGATTTTGTTCCTTTTGCCTTTTTTAACACGGTTATGAAAGGGGCAGGAAGGGGGAAACCATTTTTTGGATTGTGTGTTTCGCGGGAGGGGGAAAGGCGGCTCCAATTGAAAAAAACGGGGGGGGAAAAATTAATCGGAGTAAAAGGGGCCTTGTTCTCCCCCAACCCGGACCAAAGAAAAAAAAAAAAAAACTCCCCCCATTTGGGATTTTACCTTTTTTTGTGGCAGGTAACAATCATCCGCGTTCGGAATTTGAATTTGCTCCATGAGCTCAAAGCTGTCTCCAGCACACCCACTGACAACATCTCCCACCACCCTGCGCCAACCAACACTGACGCCAACAACCACCCCCTTCCCCATCTCCCACGCCCGTTGTGTACGTAAGCACCCTCAGCCGCTCTCTACAACCCCTCCCGACTATCACTCTCTCCAGACCTCTCCCACAGTTGGCCTCCACCTCAAAACTATCTACTGCTCCTCCTGCCCCTACGTCCCGTTGCACCAGCAATCTCTACCGCCCCATCCCTACAACTGTTGCGTCGCCATCGCTATGAGGCATGCTACAACCAACGAGACGGAGCGTCGTCAGACCTTCATCTTCCACCAACACTTCTTTCAAGATTGGCTTGAATCTATGGAAGCTGAACTCAAGGTATCCCACTGCTACTTTTCCCCTGGATCTCACAGCCTGCCTAAGTTTCAGATTGAATACATTCTTGCGCATCTTTCAGAACCTATCAGAAAGGAATACAGGCACCACAACGATCCAGACGAACTACTAGAAGCACTCAGATCCAAATACGATCTCAAATCCATACCTCGACAGCAATCACCTGTCGAAGCAGAATCAGCCGCATCCAATCTCCTAGTATACGACGGCCTAGCACTTTCTACCCCTACTGCATCTAATCCTGCATCGTATGCACTCCATGCCTCCCCACGCATAGATCGCATGGCAGTAAACTGGATCATGGACACAGGAGCTACCTCCCACATGACAGGAGACGAATCACTGTTGAATGACATACATGACATATTCCCCCATATCAAAGTTCAAACTGCATCAGGATATACTCATATTACCAGATCTGGAAAGGCTCTGATCAGAGGAGACAATGGAGTGATCCACAATCTCAGAAATGTTCATCTCAATGATGACCCTAACACTCCAAACCTCATGTCAATGGCTGCAGCCATCAAAGCTAATCCCTCTATGTCAGTTCATTTTGATTCCCAGGCCTGCACCATGACCATCAATAACAAAGTCATCATAACTGGATCAAAGAACAAGAATCTCTACCTCACTCCCACCCTTGTCCCTGACAATACCCTTATCCATGGGATATGTCTGAACATAGCCATGGCCGCCATTTCCAGAACCACACCCCAAACAGCAGAACTTCTTCACAACAGATATGGTCACCTTGCTTACAGCAGTTTAGTTAGACTCATTTCTGAACACATGATCACAGGCACAGATGTCACCACTGCAGCCTGCAACAAAATGAGAAAGCAGACGTGTGAAATATGTGTCCTCTCTAAAATGGACAAGAACCCCTACCCCACATCATCCACACGTGCAAAAAGACCAATGGCAATCCTCCACATTGACATGAGTGTAAAGATGAAAGTGCCAAGTCTCAACGGCAGCATATACTTCCAAGGCTTTCTAGATGACCACTCAAAGTACTCTATAGTCACTTTCCACAAACACAAACACAGAGTGCCCATAGAAACCATGCATGAACTGGAACGGTATGAAGTCCTGACAGAAAACAAAATAGGCACTATTTTCTGTGACAATGGATCAGAGTACATCTGCACCCGATTCCAAAACTGGTGCAAAAAGAGAGGCATTACCCTCAACTTCACAGTCCCTAACAATCCAGCCACAAATGGAGCAGCAGAGCGTCTGAACCGCACTCTCCATGACAGGGCCTGTGCACTCCTCCTCTCATCCAAATTTCCTGAAAGATACTGGGCGGACATGGTGAAAAATGCTAGTATCCTAAGAAACCTCAGCCCCACTTCTGACTCAGACAAAACTCCCTATGAGATGTTCCATGGAGTCAAGCCAAAGATTGATCACCTCAGAACCATTGGGTGCACAGCCTACGTCCACATACCACCCAAATCCAGGACATGGAAGTTTTCACCGTCAGCCAAAATCACTAGACTCATTGGTTACTCACATATCAGAAAAGCTTACAGAGTTGTAGACTCCAACCATAAGATTTTCGATGCTAGAGACATCACCTTCAATGAGTCTGAGAACCTGGCAGGAAAGAACGGATTCCCATGTGCAGATGCTGTGATTTTAGGCATGTATGAAGAAGACACCCTGGTGAACCTGATGAAGACATTCCCACTCCATCCCACTCTCCCTCAGAAAACAAAGCCATTGAAGCCTTACGGGAAAGAAACAAAGCCAACATGGGAGCATGGGGATCACCAGAAGATATAGATGATAGCTACCTGCCCAGTTCTATGCACCAGCAGGAGACCATTGCCCCACAACAGAGTGCACATCAACCCAACAACACTGTTGAGCAAGGAAATGAACACAACCCCACACAGTCTCAGACACATGAGCTCCCCAACCTCATGTCATCACAAGACAATGCACCAGAACATGCACTCACCTCTCCTGCACAAGCACAACAAGCAACCACCCCTCCACCAGAAGCTGCTTTAACACAACCTCGCCGTAGTGGCAGAGAAAGGCATGCACCCAATCACCTAGCATTCCTAGCTGCAGACCAGATAATCATACCCAAAAATGAAAGAGAAGCTCTAGCTTCCCCTCAAGCCAAATAATGGAGGTCTGCCATGAATGAAGAACTAGCAGCACTAGAAGAAATGAACACCTGTACATTAGCAGAACTCCCACAAGGAGCCAAAGCCATTGGTATTAAATGGGTCTTTGATATCAAGCAATCAGTGGATGGACAGCTAGTCAGATACAAAGCTCGTTTAGTAGCAAAAGGATATGCCCAACGTACTGGCATGGACTATGATGAAGTCTTTGCACCAGTGGCCAAACATGCTACCATCAGGTACATCCTGTCCATGGCTGCAGACCCCTCAGCACACCTTGCCCAGCTTGATGTCTCCACAGCATTCCTCAATGGAGTAGTGGAAGAGGAACTGTACTGTTCTCAACCCCCAGGGTTTGAGAAAGATCACAGGGTTTGCCGCATGTGGAAATGCCTCTATGGTCTGAAGCAAGCATCAAGGCAGTGGTATCTAAAAGTCAAGGAAGATATGACAGCCATTGGCTTCAGAGAAGTTGATGTTGACCAGGGCCACTTCCTGCTCCCTGGACCAACTACAAGACCCCTCATCTGGGTCCTCCTCTGGGTCGATGATTTCCTCCTACTGTCTTTTGACATGACCATCCTGCAGCAGTACAAGGAGAAAATTATGAAGCTCTACAAGACCAGAGATCTTGGAGAACCATCTGTCTTTGTAGGCTATGAGATCACCAGAGATGCAACTGCTGGAACACTCCACATCTGTCAATCCAGGTTCACTCAAGACCTGCTCAGAGCACACAGCATGCTCCCTGAGCCCAACAGCACCAGGTTCCCCATCCCACTGCAGCCTGATGCTCCCCTCCCTTATCCTGACAAAGACACCCCAGACACTGGTCTCCCACTTGCCCAGATTGTAGGATCCCTCAACTACCTGGCAGTCAACACCAGGCCTGATATTGCCCAAGCTGTTAACAGATTGGCCAGGCACAGTGCCCACCCCCTCCATGACCACATGGAAGCTGCAACTGGTATTCTCAAGTTTCTCTCCAACACCCCTGACCATGGGATCACCTACACCCACTCCAAGAAACTCCTCACTGGCTACTGTGACTCTGACCATGCTGCCTGTCCTATCACAAGGAAATCCACAACAGGCTATGTCTTCCTCAACCAGGGGGGAGCCATCTCATGGGCATCCAAAATCCAAGCGTCTGCCACTGCCCTGTCCACCAAAGAAGCTGAGTTCATGGCAGCTACCACTGCAGCCCAAGAAGGAATGTGGTTGAGGAAACTGCAGTTCTCTGCCATAGGTACCATGCCCCCTGCACTCACCATTAATGGTGACGATCAGGCTGCAATCAGTGCATGGAACCAAGAGAAGCTCTCTTCCAGGCTCAAGCATATGGAAACCAGATTCCACTTCTTCAAAGAGCAATCCAAGAAAGAGGGCATCAAGCTCAACTGGATCCCCGCTGCTGCCAACATGGCTGACATGCTCACCAAAGCCCTGCCCAGATCCAAGTTCTGTGCATTCAGACACCAGATTGGCTGCACTGGAAAACTCAAGCTTGACTAATCTTGTCAATATCCCTGAAGCTCCTCTGAGATCATTCTAGATTTCATGACAGATCCTTGAACCAGACTTTTCCATAGATATTGACTGATTGCATCTTGACAGACTGCTTTCTTCTATTTATATTTGATCTGGACAAAATCTTGTCCCACAGGCTATTCTTGGACCATCCATTTCTACATCTGAGCTCTTTCTGCCTGCCCTCTAAAATCAGTCTACCAGTCAGACAAGTTTTATCTTACACAGCATAGCTGCTCTTGAATATTTAGCGTCCCTCTAGTTTTCTTTAAACTCCTCTAATTCCCGGAATTCTCCAACATGAAGAATACCAGGAATTGGGGGGGATGTTATTCACCGGGTTTCACCGGCTCATTTAGAGTGACTTAGAGTGCACAGGTCTATCTCCCTGCTGCACTGTACTGCGATGCCGCTGCCAGCTATGGCACGGACTCTGATGCCGGTACCCTGAGGTGCCGCGCCATCTCAGTACTTCCTCCTAGCGCATTGATCGAATGCTTATCTAACTGTAAAGATCTTGTCCTTACCGTCTTTCCCTCGTCTCTGTGCTCTGCACATAACTCCGGAAATTCACACCATCCTTCTAGGTCAAAATCGATCCTACCACGCAATATGGACCAATACGCAGCACGGGTGCACCAGTGCACAGTAGAGTTAAAAAACTAAGTCGTTGGGCGGACCGTAGTACAAATCACGTGTGGACACCCCATATGGAACAACAGGGGCAGGTGCCGTCATTAATATCCAGGGGTAGGCCAAATAGGCTTAAGGCACTTGCCCAACCGCGCTACCGTGCAGGAAGAGCTTAAACAGAAAATAGACAGGGGTGGAGTGGGGGGGGGGGGATTGATATGTGGTGCACGCATGTATATGTGGCATATGAAGAGGGTGGTGTGCACGGTGGGGGCGGAGAGGGCGGAGTGTGTGGGGAGGAGGGGGGGTCAATGTCGTGTGCGGAGTATTGTGCCCTATGATAGAGAGGTGGTTTGTGTATGGTGTGGTGGCGGGCGCGGGTAGAGCGTGTGTGGGGCGGGGGGGGGCAGGGCGGGGGGGGGGAGGTCTGAGTGTGGCCCGGGTCTCTGTGTGTGCACGCTGTTCAGTGTGCCCATGTCGCGCGGGTGATGGGGGGGTGGGGGGGGGTTAGGAGTGATGGGGGAGGAGGGGGGCAGTATGTGTTTGTGCTCGCGTGTATATGTGGATATGGTAGAGCGTGGTGTGCATGGTGTGTGTGTGTGTGTGGGGGGGGGGTAGGAATGTGTGGGGAGTAGGGGGGGGTGTCTGTGTGTGTGCACGCTTGTAAATGTGCAGATGGTTAGAGCGTGGTGTGCATAAAGTGTGTGTGTGTGTGTGTGTGGGGGGGGGGGGGGGGGGGGGAGGAGGGGGGCAGTCTTTGTGTGTGCACGCATGTTTATATGCATTGTGGTAGAGCATGGTGTGCATGGTGGTGGTGTGTGTGTGAGGGGGGGGTAGGGGGGTGTGTGGGGAGGGGGGGGGGGGCGCAGTCTGAGTGTGTGCACGCGTGCAAATGTGCATATGGTAGAGCGTGGTGCGCATGGTGTGGGGGTGGGGGGGAGGGTTAGGTAGAAGTGTGTGGGGAGGAGGGGGGAGTCTGAGTGTGTGCACGCGTGTATATGTGTGTGCACGCATGCAAATGTGCATATGGCAGAGCGTGGTTTGCGTGGTGGTGTGTGTGGGGGGAGGTGGAAGTGTGTGGGGAGGAGGGGGGCAGCAGACTGAGTGTGTGCACGCGTGCATATGTGTGTGCACGCATGTAAATGTGCATGTGGTAGAGCGTGGTGTGCATGGTGTGGGGGTGGGAGGGAAGGAGTGTGGGGAGGAGGGGGGGAGTCTGTGTGTGTGCACGTGTGTATATGTGTGTGCGCGCATGTATATGTTCATATGGTAAGCGTGGTGTGCATGGTGTGGGGGTGGGGGGGGAGGGTAGAAGTGTGTGGGGAGGAGGGGGGGGAGTCTGAGTGTGTGCACGCGTGTATATGTGTGCACGCATGCAAATGTGCATATGGCAGAGCGTGGTTTGCGTGGTGGTGTGTGTGGGGGGAGGGTGGAGTGTGTGGGGAGGAGGGGGGCAGACTGAGTGTGTGCACGCGTGCATATGTGTGTGCACGCATGTAAATGTGCATATGGCAGAGCGTGGTGTGCTTGTGGTGTGCTGTGTGTGTGTGTGTGTGTGTGTTGTGTGTGTGTGGGTGGGTGGGTGTGGGGGGGGGGTAGGAGTGTGTGGGGGGGAGGGGGGCAGTCTGAGTGTGTGCACGCATGCAAATGTGCATATGGTAGAGGGTGGTGTGCATGGTGTGGGGGGTGGGGGGGAGGGTAGAAGTGTGTGGGGAGGAGGGGGGCAGTCTGTGTGTGTGCACGCATATATATGTGCATTTGATAGAGGGTGGTGTGCATGGTGTGGGGGGGCAGGGTAGGGTGTGTGGGGAGGAGGATGAGGAGGGGGGGGGGGGGGGGGGGGGGGGGGAGGAAGGGATCAGTCTGTGCGTGTGCACGCGTTGTAAATGTGCACATGGTAGAGCGTGGTATGCACGGTGGTGGTGGGGAGAGAGGGTAGGAATGTGTGGGGAGGAGTGGGGCAGTGTGTGTGTGCACGCATGTATATGTAGGGAACGGCAACTAATAATAGTGTTTGGAAAACTAATATTAATTAATATTATTATAGTGTCACAATAATATTAGTTTTTCAAATAAATTCGAAAATCTGGTGAGACGGCTCGTCCGACTAATATTGTATAATATTATATCATATTATTTATTCACATATATTATATAACATAGCCGACCCCTGTGTATATGTGGATGTAGTAGAGAGTGCACAGCCCCCTAAGGGTAGAGGGTGGTGCGCTGTTTCCTTTTGGGTCTACACATAGCAGATTCTAGGCAGCTCCCTCTCCTTGTCCTTGGGTGAGACCTGGGGCTAGCTAGTGCGTGTAAATGCCGGCCTGACAAGCAGGGATTTTTATTTCCGCTATATGTAGCGATCGCTAGTTATGACCCCGTTTTAGCGAAATTATCGCTAAAAAAAAAGAAGACAAAAAAGCCCCCCCCCCCCCCCCCCCCCCCTTCAATGGCCCCTAAAAGCTACACAAAGCTACAAAAAGCTATGAATAGCACTAGAACGCTTGTCCCTGGAGGAGGCCTAGAACCATGAAGCTAGAAAAAACCCACTTTCAGATTTGAAAAAAATTACTGCAAATTCACATGCAGGAAGTGGATCTGTCATCCAGGGGGGGAAAACCTCACCAAAATAAAACAAACCAAACCAAGCTGAACCAAATAAGTAAATAAGTAAATAGCAAAAGCAAACCAAACCAAACCATTTCAAACCAGACTTGTGTAACCCTCTCTAACCCATCCGTCTTTCTAAACCCACACAGGCAAGCCACCCTCCTGCAGACTGAGTGTCACCAAGGGGGAGGGAATAAGTAACCACAACAAAACATAAATAACCAAACCAAACTAAACCAAATAATTAAATAAATAAGTAAATAGCCAGACCAAACTAAACCAAATAATTAAATAAATAAGTAAATAGCCAAACCAAACTAAACCAAATAATTAAATAAATAAGTAAATAACCAAACCAAACTAAACCAAATAATTAAATAAATAAGTAAATAGCCAGACCAAACTAAACCAAATAATTAAATAAATAAGTAAATAGCCAAACCAAACTAAACCAAATCATTAAATAAATAAGCAAATAACCAAACCAAACTAAACCAAATAATTAAATAAATAAGTAAATAGCCAGACCAAACGAAACCAAATAATTAAATAAATAAGTAAATAGCCAAACCAAACTAAACCAAATAATTAAATAAATAAGTAAATAGCCAAACCAAACTAAACCAAATAATTAAATGAATAAGTAAATAGCCAAACCAAACTAAACCAAATAATTAAATAAATAAGTAAATAGCCAAACCAAACTAAACCAAATAATTAAATAAATAAGTAAATAGCCAAACCAAACCAAATCAAACCAAACGTGTCTAACCCTCTGTTACCTGTCCGTCTCTCTAAACCCACACAGGCACTCCACCCTCCTGCAGACTGTGAGTCTGCCACTGAAGATTTGGGAAGGGGGGGAAAAGTATAAAGAACAAAACATTACACAGCTAGTCAAACCAAGCCAAATCAAACTTGTCAAACCCTCTTTATCCTGTCCTTTTCTCTAAACCCTCAAAGGCAAGCTACCCACCTGCAGACTGTGAGTCTGTCCCTGAAGATGGAAAACCTAACCAAAACAAAACATTACGAACCAAACCTAACTAGACATAATAAATAAGTAAATAGCCAAGCCAAGCCAAACCAAACCAAAGCTAAGCAAACCAAGCCAAACCAATAGCCAAACCAACCCAAACTAGCCTAACCCTCTGCAACCTGTCCGTCTCTCTTAGCCCACACAGGCAAGCCACCCTCCTGCAGACTGTGAGTCTGTCACTAAGGAGGGGGGGATATAAAAGCCAAACCAAAACAAACCATACCAAACCTTGCCAAATCGAACCAAAGTAGTCTAATCCCTGCAACCCGTTTGTCTCTAAGCCCACACAGGCAAGCCACCCTCCTGCGGACTGTGAGTCTGTAACTGAAGATGGTGGCGTCCTGAAGAAGGTGCTGGTGGCAGGACAAGGACCCTCACCCCCCATGCATGCGCGCTGCCTAGGTGGGACAAAATGGGGTTGGGTGGGGATGGGTGGGGGTAGGTGTGTGTTCAGTAATCAAGATTCAAGTTTGCATGCACGCGCGCTGCCTAGTTGGGGCAATATGCGGTGGGGTTGAGTGGGGGTAGGTGTGTTCAGCAATCAAGATTCAAGTTGCATGCTCGCGCGCTGCCTAGGTGGGGCAATATGGGGTGGGGTGGGGATGTGTGGGGGTATGTGTGTGTTCAGCAATCAAGATTCAAGTTTGCATGCGTGCGCGCTGCCTAGGTCGGGGCAATATGGGGTTTGGGGGTGGGGGAGTGTGTTGTGGGTATGTGTGTGTTCAGCAATCAATTGTTTTTGATTCAAGTTTGAGCGTTGCGCGCTGCCTAGGGGGGCAAAGGGGTGGGGATGGGGGGATGGGTGGGGCGTAGGTGTGTGTGTGTGTGTGGTGTGGTGTGTGGGTGGGTGGGTGGGGTGGGGGGGGGGGGGTAGGGGGTAAGAGGGGAATCCCTGTGCAGAGAGTGGTCAAGTTAAGTTTTGAAGTGCACCCAGTTAAACGTGAAGTAGAGTGGGTAGCGGATTGGGTCTAAGTTCAGCAATCGAGATTCAAGTTTGCATGCACGCGCGCTGCTTAGGTGGGACAACCCTGGCGGCAACGATTTGAAGTGTTTTGTTGCATCTATACTATTGTTGTGGTATTACCTGCATGTGTGTGTGGTGTGTGTGTGTGGTGTGTGTGTGTGTGTGTGTGTGGTGTGTGTGTGTGGTGTGTGTGTGTGTGTGGTGTTACCTGCATGTGTGTGTGTGTGTGTGTGGTGTGTGTGTGGGGGTGTGTGGCCGGACAAGGACCCCCACCCCCCATGTGCACGCGGGCTGCCTAGGGTGGGGCAACCCTGGCGACAAAGATTTGAAGTGTTTTGTTGTATTCATTAAGTATGACATACATTGGTTAGGGGGGGTGCTTATTCTGATATTTTTGGGTTGTGTTGGAATAACCCTGGCGACAACGTTTCAAAGTGTTTTGGTAGTGTGGTGTTGTATATATACTATTGGTTGTAGTGTAACCTGAAGTGTGTCGGTGGGAGGGGGGGGGGGGGATAGGCTGGTGTGTGGGTGTGTGTGTGTGTGTGGTGGTGGTGGTGTGGTGGTGGTGGCGGGTTTAGGGGGTGTGTGTGTGTGGTGGTGGATGGGGGGGGGGGCGGGGGGGGTGCGTCTGAAGCAGGTGCTGGTGGCGGGACAAGGACCCTCACCCCATGGACGCGCGCTGCCAAGGTGGGACAACCCTGGCGACAACAATTTGAAGTGCTTTGTTGTCTGTATAGTATAACCTACATAGGTAGTATAAGTATAACCACATATGGTGTCTACGGTGTGTAACCTACATAGGTAGTATAAGTCTAAACTACATGATGTTGTTCTACGTGTGTAACCTACAATAGGTAGTATAAGTAAACCGACATATGTGTCTACGTAGTGTAAACCTACATAGGTAGTATAAGTATAACCTACATATGTTGTCTACATTAGTGTAACCTACATAGTAGTCTACGTATACCTAATATGTGTTACGTAGGTAACCTACATAGGTAGTATAAGTCTTAACCTACATTATGTTGTCTACGTAGTCTTGTAACCCTTACATAGAGTAGTATACGTATGAACCTAACATATGTTGTCTACGTAGTGTAACCTACAAGGTAGTATAAGTATAACCTACATGTGGTCTACGTAGGGTAAACCTACATAGGTAGTAAAGTATAACCTACATTGTGTTCTCGTAGGTACCTACATAGGTAGTATAAGTATAACCTACAGATGTTGTCTACGTTTAGTGTACCTAATAGGTAGTATACGTATAACCTACATATGTTGTTTACGTAGGTCACCTACATAGGTAGTATAAGTAGAACCTACATATGTTGTCACGTCAGTGTAACAACATAGGTGTATAAGTATAACCACATATTGTTGGGTCTAAGTAGTTGTAACTAATAGGGAGTATTAAGTATAACCTCAATGTTGTCTACGTAGTGTAACCTACATAGGTAGTATACGTATAACCTACATATGTTGTCTACGTAGTGTAACCTACATAGGTAGTATAAGTATAACCTACATATGTTGTCTACGTAGTGTAACCTACATAGGTAGTATAAGTATAACCTACATATGTTGTCTACGTAGTGTAACCTACATAGGTAGTATACGTATAACCTACATATGTTGTCTACGTAGTGTAACTACATAGGGAGTATAAGTAAAACCTACAATGTTGTCTACGTGGTGTAACCTACATAGGTAGTATAAGTATAACCTACATATGTTGTCTACGTAGTGTAACCTACATAGGTAGTATAAGTGTAACCTACATAGGTAGTATAAGTATAACCTACATATGTTGTCTACGTAGTGTAACCTACATTATAAATACATGTTGTACAGCCTGCATTGGTTAGGAGGGACACACGCACACTACACAAATGCACAACACACACACATGCACCACATGTTGTACAGCCTGCATTGGTTAGGAGGGATGCTTATTCTGATATATGCAGGGATATGCAATATGATATCATATGGTATCATGTCATCATATGATATCATACGATGCCGTTGGCCTGGCTAGGCTAAAGTTGCCATTTACACACAATATCATATGATGCAATTTGTATGATATCATATGATATCAAACTCGCCTTAGGTCAACATCATATGATATGCCAATCCCTAAGTATACGTAGTATGACATACATTGGTTTGGAAGGATGCTTATTCTGATATATGAAGTTTATGTTGGAACAACCCTGGTAACAAAAAATATAAGTGCATTGTGTTAGTATGAAATGAATTGGTCAGGGAGGATGCTTATTCTGCTACATGGGGTTGATGTTGGAACAACCCTGGCAACAACAATTAGAAGTGCATTGTTGTTGTATAATCTGGATTGTTTAGGGCAGATTCTTATACTGATAAATGAAGTTTATGGTGGGACGAACCTAGCCATATCACACACACACGCACACTACACAAATGCACAACACACACACACATGGTGCAGGCACCCACAATCCGTCCCACCTTCACCCCTTGTCCCTTCCCCCCAGCCCCAGTCCACTAAGTCGGGAGGCTGGCAGACAGACACACACACATGATGCAGACACCCACACTCCCCCCCGGGTACCATCTCCCAGACCAGTCCACTACGTCGGGAGGCCGGCGGACATGCACACACGGACATGCACACAAACAATTACACATTACATAATGAAGCACCACAATTCCCCAACCCACCCTCCCATCCCATCCCAATCCAAACCACACCCCCTCACCTTGCCCCCATCCACCCAAACCCCCCAACCCCATCCACTAAGTTGGGAGGCTGGAGACAGAACACACACACATAATGCAGACACCCCCAAGTCCCACCCCATCTCCCCACACCAACACCTTAACAACTTGATAACCTCCCAACCCCTAACCCCAGTCCCTACTGTCAGAAGGTGCAGAGAGACCACACACAGTAATGCAGACCCCCCCACTCACCACCCCACCCCACCCCACCTAATATCCTCTAACCCACAAACCCAGTCCACCACGTCGGAAGGCTGGCAGAGACAGGCGAAGTGATCATGGACTCTAGAACTGAGTCACAGACCATGCAACCTGTACATGTGGTAGCTAGTGGGCTCACAGACACCCACAATCCCCACCCTTTAACCCCTTACCCCTTACCCCTCTTAACCCCAGTCCACTATGTCGGGAGGCTGGCAGTGACAGGCGAAGTGATCATGGACACTGTAACCGACTCACAGACAGCACAACCAGTACATGTGGTGGCTGTTGGGATCACACCGACACACACACACATGGTGCAGACACCCACAATCCCCCACCCCACCCCCTAACCCCCTCCCAACCAGACCTAGTCCTCTACGTCAGGAGGCCAGCGGACACACCCATACACACACACTCACAAATTTACGCACACACATACACACATAATGAAGTCACCCACAATCCCCAACCCACTCCATCCCACACTACCAACCCAACCACCCCAACCCCATAACAACCTTCCCAAACCCCCAAACCCCCAATCACCAATCCCCAACCCCAACAACAGTCCACTACGTCGGGATGGTGGCAGAGACAGGCGATCATGTACACTCGAACTGAGTCTCAGACTCACAACTTGTTATGTGGGGTGGTGCGCACACGACAACACAATCCCCACCCTCCACCCATGTCTCCTCCAACCACCCAGTCCACTACGTCGTGGAGGCCGGCGGAGAAACACAAACACACACACATAACACACACACTCACACACCACCATGCAAAACATACAAATACACAAAAAAAAAAAACATAATGCAGACACCCTCAATCCCACCCCATCCTCCACCCCACCCCTAACCCACTCCCAACCCCCAACCCCAGTTCCACCACGTCGGCGCTGGCAGAGACGGGCCTAAGTGAATCTATGGACACTAAGAAGGAGGGCACACAGACCATGCAACCTGTACATGTGGTGGCTAGTGGGCACACCGACACACACACACATGGTGCAGACACCCACAATCCCCCACCCCACCCCTTACCCCCTCCCAACCCCAACCCCAGTCCACTACGTCGGACAGTGGCAGAGGCACGGAGAAGTGATCATGGACCACCCAATCCCACACCCAACCCACACCCCACCACCACCCCTAACCTACTACACCACTACAAAACCACCACCAAACCCCACACCAACCTACATAACAAACAGCACAAAAAACACACACAACCCAACCCAAACTAAGAAACACCGACCAAAAATAACAAACAACGACCACCACACCAAACCACACAAACCACACCCCACGAACAAGCCAAACCCAAACCAACCCAAAAAGAAAACACCAAACACACCCAAACCAACCCAAACCCACACCCACAACCCAACCCACCCCACACTAACAACACCAACCCAACCACCACCCCATCCCACTACTACAAAACCCCTCCCAACCCCCACCCCACCCCACCCCCACCTACTAACCCCCTCCCAACCCCCAACCCAGTCCACTATGTCGGGAGTGCTGGCAGGAAGACAGGCGAAGTGAACCATGGACACTAGAATGAGCACAGACCATGCAACAGTACACGTGGTGGCTGGTCTCAAGTCGGTGTCCAAAGAGAGTGGACTAAAACCTGGCAGTGGGTGCAATGCAGCTCGGGGAGAAGGCCATGGTATATGTGGAAGACCCTGAGTAAGTGTGGAGGGGGGGGGGGGGGGGGGGTAAGAGGTAGGTGTTGGGGGGGTGATGTGGCAAGGGCTGTGGTATTGAGGTCGGTTGTCAAAGAGATGGACTAAACTGGTAGTGGGTGCAATGCAGCTAGGGGGAGAAGGTCATGGTCTATGGGGAGGACCCTTCGTAAGGTGGGTGCGGGTAGGGGGTGGGTAGTGTGTGTGTGTGTGTGTTGGGGGGGGGGGTGGCGGGGGGGGATATAGTTTGTGTGTGTGGCCTCTGGAACATGGGTGTGGGCTGCAAAGCAGCTAGGGAGGAAAGCCATGGTCTATGTGGAAGACCTTTTGGAAGTGTGGGGCGGGTAGGGGGGTAGGTAGTGTGTGTGTGGGGTGGGGTGGGTGGGGGGTTGGTTAGTGCGGGTGTGGTGTGGGTGTGGCCCTGAAAATGGGTGTGGGTGCTATTGCTATACAGCTAGTGGAGAGAAGGCCATGGGCGTTGTGGAGGACCCTGTGTGTGAGTTTGGGCTGTAGGTGGTTTAGATTGGGGGGGGGGGGGAGTGGGAGGGGGGGGGGGTGTGGCTATAGGGGGGGAGGAGGTACGATTTTGGGGGTAGACGCACACACACAAAACACAAACACACACATACACACAAACACGACCCAAAGGACGGAAAACAACACACACCCATGCCACATTGCCACATGCACACACCACAATGGCTCATACACTCACACACATGCACACGAACACGACCCCAAAACAAACACATGCACACACACACACACACACACACACAGACACAGACACAGACACAGACACAGACACAGACACACACACACACAAACACACACACACACACACACACACACACACACACACACACAGACACACACAGACACACACACAAACACCCATACACCATTTATGCCCCAGGTATGGCTATGGGGAGCAAGGCAGCTTCTCCTTCCCAGCCGTGCCCCCTTCCGCTCGAATAGTATATGAGGTGGAGCTGGTAGACTGGGAGGAGGCGGAAGAGGAGGTGTGCATGTGTGTATGTATGAATAAAATATAAATGATAATGATAACGCCTGGTGGGGCGTGGTTGGTAAGGGAGCCCGCGTAGCGGGGCGGGAGCGGTCTCCTACCTCAACTGGACAAGCTACCCATCGCGCGTTGGTGACAACGACCTGCAACGCCAAAGAACGACCGACCGAAAGGGGAGTGAACCCCGATTATTCTTCCGTTAGCAATCTGGTCTACCACTAGCCATTGCAATCACTGAAAGGGGCTGGCTATTGTGGTTGTCCGTCTGTCGTCTGTCGTCCTGTATGTTGTTGGTTGTCCGTTCTGTCTGTTCTGGTCTGTCTGGTCTGTCTGTATATAGTCTGTATGTATGATTGTATGATACAGGACAGACAGATGGGAGGTGGGGAAGATATGGGGGAAGAAGGAGAGGTTGGGTCTTGTCTTGGCCATGGTCTATGAATTTCTTGTCGTTGAGATGGTTTGAAGGCACGGTGTACGTAAGGTTGGGGGGGGGGGGGGGGGGGGAGAGGGAGAGGTTGGAAGTGATCAAGGCAAGGGATGTGTCTATGAGTTTTTTTAGATATTTGAAGGCGTGGACAAACTTATGAGGGTGGGGGGTGGGGGGGGGAGGAAGGACAGGTGGGCAATGATCAGGCAAGAAGTGGTGTTCGAGATGTTGGAAGGCGTTTGCAAATGTAATCCATGTCAATCATATCAGATTCAAATCATATTTCGAGAAGAACAGAGGAGAGCAAGAAGAGCAGAGCAGAGAAGAGCAGAGCAAAGGAGAGCACAGCATGAGCACATAGAGCAGAGCAGGGCAGAGGGCAAGCAGGACAGAGCGAGCAGAGCAGAGCAGAGCAAGCACAGCACAGCACAGCACCGCACGCACAGCAACAGCACAGCACAGCAAGCAGGAGCAGAGCAGACAGAGGCAGAGCAGAGCAAATCATATCAGATCATATAGGAATAATATCAGATCAGAGAAGCACTTCACTCCTAGCTTCACCCCCCCACCCCCACCCCCAATCCCCGAGGTGCCAAGAAGCCATCCTTCCCGAGCCTCCGTGTTCTTCATACCATTCATATATACATATCAAATCAGATCCATCGTCTATCAAATATATTATCAAACACCAAACTCATATATAGCATATCAGATCATATCAACCATCCACTACCCTCATCCTCACTCATATACCACCTATCCCAGCCACAATCCCCAATATCCAAAACCACACCAACTCAACCTACCCTTCCCCATTCATAGATATCGCTATCACCTACAGCAATAAATGTAGCATAATTACCCCCCAACCCCCCAACTTGCCACACAATGTGTGTACCCACGTTACCAATCCGAACACGCTACCAGTGTGATAAAATGTTCACTTGAACCCCAGTAAATGTGGTACACTGTAATGCACACCGTACCAGTGCCCACGTACAATGTCCTTGCATTACAAGTGTGTACCAACTGCCTTAAACATGACACCACCCAGTACATGTCGCTAGTAACAAAAGATTCAATTGCCCAGTACGTGTCGTTAGCATGCCCTGGCACATTGAACAGCCTAACACATGTAGTGACCACCATGTTCAATGACCCCCCAGTTCACCAATGTGTGTAAAAGGTTACATATCGCCCACAACCAGTACACATGTAGTGTACACTGTTCACATTGGAAGTACACATGTGGTAACAATGTTCATTGAACAGTACCATTCGGTGTACAATGTTCCACACTGGCGTACATGTGTGTACAAGTTTACATGACAGTGCATGCCGCTGCTGACTGTGTACATGCGTGTACAATGTTCAATTGACACTTCATGTGTGTGTGGCCCTGTGCAGGGGGGGGATGCGATGCAAGAACGCTCTGGCTTGTTGTTTGAGGAAAGATTGGAACGTGCAGAGAAACGAAGGCTGCAAGGAAATGAGCTCTTCTCCGATGGAAAGTTCAAAGAGGCGCTTGGGAAGTATGCTGTGGTACGTACATCCTTCATTTATTTCATATACATTTATTTTTGTTTTGTTTCGTGTGTTTAATTGATTTATTTACGTTTTTCCGTGGGTTTTTTTCCATGTGATTTCGTGCTGGTTGTTTGAGTAGAGATTAGATCGTGCCAAGAAGCGAAGACTCCAAGGCAACGAGCTGTTCTCTGACGGAAAGTTCAAAGAGGCGCTTGGGAAGTACGCTGTGGTAAGTACATCCTTTTCTTCTTCTTCTTCCTCTTTTCATGTGGTTAATTAATTTGTTTATGTTTTTTCATGTGGTTTCGTGCTGGTTGTTTGAAGAGAGATCGGAACGTGCCGAGAAACGAAGGCTTCAAGGCAACGAGCTGTTCTCCGATGGAAAGTTCAAGGAGGCGCTAGGGAAGTATGCTGTGGTACGTAAATACAAAATGTATTTTTGTTTAATGTGGTTTCATGTGGTATATTTATGTATTAATTATTTATTTATTTATTTATTTGGGCGCTTTTTTAATGTAGTTTCAATTATTATTTTTTGCGCTTGGGAAGTACCTCCTTTATTGATTTATTTGTTTTCGTTTATTTATTTGTATTGTTATCAAGATGTTCATTTTATTTATTCGTTATCCTATTTTATTTTCATTTGGTTGATTGAGGAGAGATTAGACCATGCCGAGAAACACCGTGGTATTCATGTTTTTCCCGTTTTTTTCCCATGTGGTTTTGTGCTTGTTGTTTGAGGAGAGATTGGAACGTGCTGAGGTTTGGAGAACTTTTTTTTCTTTGTCTTTTCCATTTTTTTTATAGGACATGAATCCTAGGCGATGATCTCTTCAAAACAGAAATCTACGAAGGCTCCAAGGCAACGAACTGTTCTCTGAAGGAAAGTTGGATGAGGCACGTGGGAAGCACGCTGTGGTACTTTTTCTTGTTTTTCAATTTTTTTCAAGTGGTTAATTAATTAATTTATGTTTTTTTATGTGGTTTATTTGCAGGAAGAGGCGCTTGGAAAGTACGCTGTGTTCCGTCAACTCCTCACGATTGTTTCATGCTTCTTTCACACTTGTTGTGAGTTGTTTCATGCATGTTTAATTCTTCTTCCTTGCGTGTTTTGTGTTGTTTCATGTCGTTTCAAGTTCAACAAGGCGCTTGGAAAGTACGCTGTGCTATGTCAACTCTTCATGATTGTTTCATGCTTCTTTCACACTTGTTGTGAGTTGTTTCATGCATGTTTCATTCTTCGTCCATGTGTGTTTTGTATTGTTTCATGCCGTTTCAAGTTCAACGAGACGCTTGGAAAGTACGCTGTGCTATGTCAACTCTTCATGATTGTTTCATGCTTCTTTCACGCGTGTTTATTTCTTGTTTCGGGTTGTTTTGGGTTGTTTCATGCCGTTTCAAGTTCAATGAGGCGCTTGGAAAGTACGCTGTGCTATGTCAACTCTTCATGATTGTTTCATGCTTCTTTCACTCGTGTTTATTTCTTGTTTTGGTTTGTTTTGGGTTATTTTGTGTTGTTTCACGCCGTTTCAAGTTCAATGAGGCGCTTGGAAAGTACGCCTTGGTATGTCAACTCTTCATGATTGTTTCATGCTTCTTTCACGCGTGTTTCGTTCTTGTTTTGGGTTGTTTTGTGTTGTTTCACGCCGTTTCAAGTTCAATGAGGCGCTTGGAAAGTAGACTATGATACGCCAACTCCTCACGATTGTTTCATGCTTCTTTCTTGCTTGTTGTGAGTTGTTTCACGCTTGTTTCATTCTTCCTCCATGCATGTTTTGTGTTGTTTCATGTCGTTTCAAGTTGAATGAGGTGCTTGGGAAGTATGCTGTTGTAAGTTCACTCCTCGTGATTGTTTCATGCTTCTTCCTTGTCTCCTCCATGCTTCTTTCACACTAGTTTTGTGTTGTTTCATGTCGTTTCAAGTTGTTTCAAGTGGAAGGGAGTGCTATGAAGAAGTGCAGTAGTATGTCAACTCCTCATGCTTGTTTCATGCTTCTTCCGTGTCTCTCCCATGCTTGTGTTGTGTTGTTTCATACCGTTACAAGTGGAAGGGAGTACTCCGAAAATGTGCCATGGTATGTCAACTCCTCATGCTTGTTCCAAGCTTATTCCGTGTCTCTTCCATGCTTGTGTTGTTTTGGGATGTTTTGTGTCGTTTCAAGTTGCAGGAAGTGCTTGGAAAATGTGCCGTGGTTTGTTCACTCCTCATGCTTGTTTCATGCTTCATTCATGCTTCTTTCACACTTGTTTTGTGTTGTTTCATGTCGTTTCAAGTTGAAGGGAGTGCTTGGAAAATATGCCATGGTATGTCAACTCCTCATGCTTGTTCCATGCTTCTTCCGTGTCTCTCCCGTGCTTGTTTTGTGCTTGTTTTGGGATGTTTCATACCGTTTCATGTTCGAAGGAGTGCTTGGAACATGTGCATGGTATGTCAACTCCTCATGCTTCTTCCGTGTCTCTCCCGTGCTTGTGTTTTGTTTTGGGATGTTTCATACCGTTTCATGTTGAAGGGAGTGCTTGGAACACGTGCATGGTATGTCAACTCCTCATGCTTCATTCATGCTTCTTTCACACTTGTTTTGTGCTTGTTTCGTGTTGTTTCGTGTAATTTCAAGTTGAAAGGAGTGCTTAGAAAATGTGCCGTGGTATGTCAACTCCTCATGCTTGTTTCATGCGTGTTTTTAGTTGTTTCATGCTTCTTTCAATCTTCTTCCATGTGTTTTATGTGTTGTTTCAAGTCAAATGAGGCGCTTGGAAAGTACTCGGTGGTATGTCATCTCCTCATGCTTGTTTTGTGCTTGTTTCGTGTTGTTTCGTGTAATTTCAAGTTGAAAGGAGAGCTCAGAAAATGTGCCGTGGTATGTCAACTCCTCATGCTTCTTTCATGCTTCATTCATGCTTCTTTCACACTTGTTTTGAGCTGTTTCATTTGTGTAACGTCTTCTAATGTTCTTTAATGTCGGTTCGTGCTTCGTTTGTTCTTCTTGCGTGCTTCATTGATATTTGTAATGTTGTTTTGTGTTCATTTGTGTCTGTTCATGTTGTTCCGATCGTCTCTTATGTTTCCATGTTTTTTAATGTTGTTTCTTGTTCTTTCGTGACGGTTCATGTTTTTTTTTTGCTTCTTTCGTATTTTTCGTGTTCGTAATGTTGTTTTGTGTCGGTTGGTGCTTCTTTCATTCTTATTTCGTTCTTCTTTCTTGCTTCTTACGTGTTCATATGTTTTTCATGTCTTCTCATGCTGTTTCGTATTGTTTCGTGCCGGTTCATGTTTTTTTGTGCTTCTTTCTCACTTCTGTCATGTTTTCCTGTTTTTTATTTTGTTTCGTTTTGTTTCGTGTAATGTTTTTATTTTGTTTCGTGTAATGTTTTTATTTTGTTTCGTGTAATGTTTTTATTTTGTTTCATGTACTTTCGAGTCGGTTCATGCTTCTTGCGTGCTTCTTTCATATTTATTCATGTTTTGTAATGTTGTTTCGTTTTGTTTCGTGTCGGTTCATATTGTGTCATGCTTCTTTCCTATTTTTCGTGTGTTTCGTTTTGTTTCGTGTCGGTTAGTGCTTCTTTCATACTTTGCTCATTCTTCTTTCTGGCTTCTTGCAATTTTTCATGTCTTCTCATGCTGTTTTTAGGGGATGAATTGGACATCACGTTTCCGCGAACGTTATGTCCAATTCATGTCCAATTCATGTCCAATTCATGTCCAATGCAATCGTTGAACTTATTCAGGTCCAGGGCGGGCAGAACAACCTACAAGGGGTGGGGTGGGGTGAGGTGCAGTTGGGTGGGGCGAGGTGGGGTGGGATGGAGTAGGGTGGGGTGAGGCGCAGTTGGGTGGGGTGAGGTGGGGTGGGTGGGGTTTAGGGTTACTGGTTCTTGCATGTTCTCCATTACTTCTTATGCTGTTTTTTTATTGTTTCGTGCCGGCTCATGTTCTTTCGTGCTTCTTTCAAGTTTTTCATGTTTTTAATGTCTTCTCATGTTCTTTCGTGTTCTTTCGTGTCGGATAATGTTGTTTCGTGCTTTTTCTCACCCTTCCACACCCACCCTACCACCCAACCACCCAACCACCCAACCTCCCACTGTCACCCATGCCCTACCCTACCTAGATGAAGACTACATGATGCATTTGAAAGGTCCCTACATTAAACAGCCCCCCACTCCCCTTCACACACACCCAACCACTCACCCAGCCACCAAGCACCCTGCCCCCCCCCCCCCCCACCACCCAACAACCCACCACCGCCACCTCCACCGTCCCCCAGGCCTTATCCTACCTTGATTTTTTTTTTTTTTTTAGTTGTGAAAGGATTTTCACCCCAGGAGGTGGGTCTCCCGACACAAACCAGCGACACAGAGGATTCAGTTTGAATGGTGGTGCTACTCCTACAATATGCAAAGTAGGCGCACTTAGGGGTTGGTGAGAGATACCAACCCACGACCAAACGCACATTCACCACTACCCCTGTTGACCATGGCAGACAAGCTCCCTGCCATGGTCGTTAGAGGCGGAATCAAGGAGACATAACTAGAGAACCACCACGAGGGCAGAAATCCGACAGTACTTCCCTACAAGGTTTGCTTAGGGCCAGGACGCCAAAATACTAAGGAATCGAACCTCACCACCCCCTTCCTACTCTCACAAGTAGGGTCGGTACAGCAAGGGTACTGTAGATCACAAGGGATGTAGAACACACCACATTTGTAACTCAGCCTGCGTGTCCTGCGATCTAACGCCGCCCCCTAACCGCTAAGGTAAACCTCGGCAAGACAGGAAAAGAGCAATGAACCCGTGGAACTGTGATCTGGGCGATTTTCACGCCCAAACCAGGCCTGGGCGATTTGCACGCCCAGACGCTCGTGTGGAAAGAAGGAGGGGTGGGTGGGGGGGGGGGGGGGGGGGGGACCAGAAAGTTACAAATAAAAGGAGATGAGACTGCCGATAAGGGGAATTCGGAGAAGGGCGTAGGAGGGGGGAGATGAGGGAGGGGGGGTACGAAGGGGAAGGAGGGGGGGTATGAAGGAGGGGAGGGGGGAAAGAGTGGGGTAGGGAGGGTTTGAAGGGGGGATAGAAGGAGGGGGGAGGGGGGGGGAAGAGGGGAAAGAGGGGAACAAGGGTGGGGGGGCGGAGGGGGGGGAGGTATGAGGGGAGGTATGAGAAGGAGAAGAGGGGTTACAGGGGAGGAGGGGCGTTGACGGTGAGGAGGTTGTGAATGGATCCGAGGAAAAGAAAAGTTGACCCACTAAGGCGATGGGAAGAGGGAAGGAAAGGAAAAGGAGGGAATGGGAGGAAGAGGGGGGGAGATAGGAAGGGGGAAGGGATTGAAGAAGGGGAGGGGCGAGGATGGGATGCAAGAGGAGGAAGGGGGGGAGAAGGGTTAAGCAGAGGGGAGAAGTTGGGATTTAAGCGGAGGAGGGGGGGATGGTGGGGATGGGTACAAAAGGAAGGGGGGTGGAAGGGGGGATTTGGGAGAGAAGGAGGGGAGTGTGCGTGTAGCTGTGGGCGTGGAAGGTGGCCAGAGAAACCATGTAGAATTAGATGTAAAAACCAACAAGGTTAGAGTCATCCTCATCTTCTACGTCCTCGATGTCAAGTCCGAGAGCTGCCATTTTCTCAAAGAATTGCAGAACAGTCTCCTCATATGCAAAAGAAGGGGGGGGGTGAAGGTAGGCGCCGGTTGGAAGATGGGGCATCAGAGGAGAGAGAGAGGCGTGCTGGATTGGTTGGCCGAGGAGGTCTGGTAGTGGACCTTGAAGGGGAGGGTGTAGGGAGTTGAGGTAACGGCGGCGCCAGGGCAGCAGATGGGTGCCGCCACGAGGGGGGTCTGTGGGAGAATGGGCCCGGTAGTCAAGAGGGTGTGATGTGGCATGGGGGGTTGGAGAAGGGGATAAGGGAGAGGTGGAGGGTAGGAAAGGGGGGAGAGGACAGATCTGGCCGTAGCTGGGACCACTGTGACTTTCACTTTGTGCGAGTGGCCCGAGATGGTCCAGTCTCGTTGGGCGAGGGGAAAAGGGTCCACAGAAGGGGTGGTTGGGAAGATGATGGCCCAAATAGTAGAGGTGTTCTTCACTGCTGGGGCGGGAGAGAGAACTCCATGTAAGAGGAAGGGAGCAGAATACTCAGCCAGATGGTAAAGAGGAGGGGGGATAACCTGAAGCAGAGAGGGAAAGCAAGATGCCACACCAATGCGGGTGGTATTCCAGTCGCAAACCTCGGAGTTTGAGGGTAACTGATCGAGGGTCATGGGGCTGGAAGTCAGAGTGGGGGGAAGAGAACGAAAGTGGTCCCCAGAGCAATGTAGGCAGGTGTTGGAGGGGCAGAATGAGAAGGAGGGGGGGGGGGCATGAAGCGGCTGTCTAGCCGGGAAACCAGCATAAGGTTGGTGAAGGGGTTGAATCCGGGGGGGGGGAAGGAGATGATGCCTGATGGAAGGAGGACAAGAAAGATGTTATGGAGCCGGGTGAAAGCGTGTTTAGCAGCTATGCCATCTCGGAGTGGAACAAAGAGTATAATGAGGTGACACGATTTGCTAGCGCGTGCAGAAGGGCAAGTGAGGAACTGTACACCTGAGACCCAGGGGAATAAGTTGTTCAAGAGGAAAGCCAGCAGGTTATCAATGGCTAGCAGTCTGGGATGGGTGGCGAAGGGACCCAGCTCTGCACACTGCCCAAGATTGAGCCGGACAGCACATAGAGGAACCACCTGGTATGCCAATGGGAGAAAAGAGACTGTTGCTGGGAGTTGAGAAGGATTGTCGGAAGTGGGGATCGTTGGGGCGGAGGATACTGACAGGGCATGAAGGGAGCTAAATGATAGTCTCTCTGCTGACAGGGGCCACGACATATGCGGCGTTCTGGCTGCAAGCAGCAGCAACTGACGGGCATAAGTAGGAGTTTGATGGAGGCAAAGGAGTGCAAGGACTCAGGGAGAGGACGCACCGAGGAGGTGGAGGAATAGGTGGATCACCCTGATCTTTGCGCGGGGCTAGGGCGGGCGGGATGTGGGGCTGGGAGTGGCGGCGTGAGGGCGGGCGTGCCGTTTGGCGGTGCCGTTGGGTCGCCCCGCCGCCACAGGCCTTCCACAGCATCCCCCCCCGGAGACGAGAGTCGAGGTAGGGCGTTCTCGGCCCTGCACATCCCTAGGAATCTAGCGTCAGAGCGTTTTGTTTTTTTTGAAGTGCTGGCAATTTAGAGGGTGAGTAGGGGGAAATTTGTGGATGGGGTTTTAATAGCAAGGTTGGTGGAGAACGGGTCTTGGCAATCCAGCTATAGCTTTTGAAGCCGGGCAGCAAAAGGTCTCAGAGGCAGCGCTTCATGGGCGTGGTCGCGGCAGGTTTATGCGGATGGGAGTTCCAGAATCGAGCTATGTAAGAGGTTGAAGTAGGGGGAAAGTGTGGCTGGGGTAATAAGCAGGTGGTTGAACGGGTCTTGGCAATTCCATCTATGCTTGTGAAGCGGTCGGGCAGGAATGGCTCAGATGCAGCGCTTCATGCGCTTGATGGTGTAGGCGTCAGGGGCAGGTTCAGAATCGAGCTATGGAGAGGTGAAATCGGGGGAAAGTGGTGGCTGTGGTTTCTAGCATGTGGTGGATACGGGTCTTATGCATTCCAGCTATTGCTTTGAAGCGGCAGGCAGGAAGGGCTCAGAGGCAGCGCTTCATGCGCGAGGGGTAGGCTAGGGGATTCAGAATCGAGCTATGTAGAGGTTGAAGTAGGGGGAAATGGGTGGCTGGGGTTTTAAGAGCAAAGTGGTGGAGAACGGTCTTGGCATTCCAGCTCATGGCTTGTGAAGCGGGCCAGCATGAAGGGCTCAGAGGCAGCGCTTCATGCGCGGAGGTGTAGGCGGAGGGGAGTTCAGAATCGAGCTATGTAGAGGTTGAAGTAGGGGGAAAGTGGTGGCTGGGGTAATAGCAGGTGGGTGGAGACGGGGTCTTGGCATTCCAGCTATGTGCTTGTGAAGCGGGCAGGCAGGAAGGGCTCAGAGGCAGCGCTTCATGCGCGGAGGTGTAGGCGGAGGGGAGTTCAGAATCGAGCTATGTAGAGGTTGAAGACTTAATGATGTAATTGGAGGGGACCTATATTGACCAGGCCCCCCCTTACTTCCACCTACCCACCCACACACCCAAACAACCACCCAAACAACCACCCAAACAACCATCCACCACCCAGCACCTCCACCGTCCCCCAGGCCTTATCCTACCTTGATGAAGACTTGATGATATAATTGGAGGGGACCTATATTGACCAGGCCCCCCCTTCCTTCCACCTACCCCACCCAACCACCCAAACAACCACCCAACCAACCTCCCACCACCCACCAACTCCACCGTCCCCCAGGCCCTATCCTACCTAGATGAAGACTTAATGATGCAATTGGAGGGCACCTATTTTGACCAAGCCCCCACCCCCCCACACACACACCCAACCACCCAACCAACCACCAACCACCACCCTCACTGTCCCCCACACCCAACCAACCTCCACACACCGTCCCCCAGGCCCTGTCCTACCTAGATGAAGACCTAATGATGCAATTGGAGGGCACCCTAACCATTGAAACAGCCCATGCGGTTAGGTTCCCATTGACATCTCACTCATAGCGGTTCCAATCCGCATTGGAGGACTACCATAACTGCTAGTATACCACTGCAAACTGAGGTGTGTGTGCGTGTGTTGTGACAAATACCACGTGTTGTGGTGCATGTGTGCATACAACTGCACGGAGGTGTGTGTGTGTGCAAATACAACTGTGTGTGTATGTCATGTGTGTATACAACTGTACGGAGGTGTTGCTTTTGCCCCAGTACATCTCAATATGACGGCTTGCCAAATCCGCATTGAGGACTACCATACAGCTATATACAACTGCACGGAGGTGTGTGTTTGTGTGTGTGTGTTTGCATATACAACTGCACGGAGGTGTGTGTTTGTGTGTGTGTGTTTGCCATTCCAAACTGCACAGGTGTGGGTTTTGGTGTTGGTGTATTTGCATATAACACTCGGTTTGTATGTCAATGCACTGCACATAGGTGTGTGTATGTGTGTATACAGCTGTCGGTGTGTGTGCATGAACAACTGAGTGCGTGTGTGTGCGTGTATGTAAACAACTGCACGTAGGTGTGTGTGTGTGTGTGTGTATGCATTTACAACTGTGTGCGTGTAAACAAGGGCATAGAGGTGTGTGTATGTGTGTATACAACTGTGTGGTGTTGGAATAGAGCCACTGTGTTGTTGTGTGTGTATACAATCGCATGGAGGTGTGTGTGTGTGTGTGTGCTTATACAACTGTGGGTGTGTGCGTTTGCGTGTGTGCATGCAACTGCATTGAGTTGTGTGTGTGCATATGCGACTATGCTTTGTGTGTGTGTGTGTGTCAGATACCTTTGTGTGTGTGTGCGTGTGTGTGTGTGTCAGATACCACGGTGTGTGTGTAGTGTGTGTCCTTCTCCCTGCGTTCAAGCCATCAGGTGTGTTCAATTCTATTGCAGGTGCTAACCATGGAGCCAGAGAATGTAGGGCCTTCTTCCGACGAAGCAAGGCAAATTGTTTTTGGGTGGGGGGTGGGGGGGGTGGGGGGGGCAGATACCCTGGTGTGTGTGTGTCCTCCTGTGTCCAAGCCATCATGTTTTGTGTTGGGTTTTGGTGGTGTGGTGGTTTGTGTTGGTTGTTTTTTGTGCCACGGCGCTGTTTTTTGTTGTGGTGGGGTTGGGGTTGTTGTGTTTTTGGGCGGGTTGGGGGGGTGGGTGGTCGGGGGGGTCGGGGGGGGGGGGGCCGATACCCTGGTGTGTGGTGTCCCTTCTCCTTTGGCCCCACTGCATCCTGTGTGTGTGTTGTGTGGTGGTGGTGGGGGGGGGGGGGGGTGCTGGGGTGGGGGGCAATACCCTGGGTGTGTGTGGTCCTTCTCCGGTGTAACAGCCATCATGTGTGTGTGGTTGGGTGGGGGGGGGGGGGCGGGGGTGGGGGGGGGGGGGTTTTTTTTTTTTTTTTCTCTTTTTTTTTGTCTCTTTTTTTTGTTGTGTTTTGCGTTTCTTTTGTGTTTTTTTTTTCTTTTTTTGGGTCGTGTGGGCCGCTCCCCTGGTGTTGTGGTGGTGTGTGTCCTTCTCCGCTTTTGTGCCAAGCCATCATGTGTTGTGTGTGGTGGTTTGGTGGGTGGGGGGTGGGTGGGGGGGGGCAGATACCCTGGTGCGTGTGTTTGTGTGTGTGTGTCCTTCTCCTGTGTCCAAGCCATCATGTGTGTGTTCTGTTGCAGGTGCTAACCATGGAGCCAGAGAATGTGAAGGCCTTCTTCCGACGAGTCAAATCTCTCGACTCGCTTTAGGGCAGAGCGAACAGGCTCAGATGCCTTTGATCGGCGACAAGCGTGATGGGTTGGCTTGCTGCCTGTTTCCTCTGCCAAAGAAAGGGGGGGGGGTGGGGGGGGGGGGGGGGGGGGGGGGGGGGGGGGTATGGGGGGGGGGGGGGGGGGGTTGGTTGGGGGGGGGGGGGGGGGGGGGGGGGGGGGGGGGGGGGGTTGTTTTTTTTTTGATTTTTTTTTTTTTTTTTTTTTTTTTTCTTATTTTTTTGTTTCCTTTTTTTTTTTTTATCTTTTTTGTGTGCTATTTTTTTTTTCATTTTTTTTGTGTTTGGGGTAGTTTTCGTTTGGTTTGTTTTTTTTTTTTTTTGGTGATCATTTTTGTTTGTTGTTGTTGTTTTGGGTTTTCGTTGGTGTTTTCGTTGTGATTGTTTGTGTTTGTGTTAAGTGTTGTGGTGTGTTGGGTGGCGTGTGTGTTCTCATGGTTTGGTTTTTTTTTTTTTAATGTGACTGGTTGCAATCTGACTCAAAAGGGCGGTGGGGGGTTAGGGCATGCTGCGATGCCATTGTACCAAATCTCGGACTCACGTTAGCGGCACAGAGCGAACAGGGCAGCAGAGGGACCTGAGTTCTACATTACAATCGGTAAGATGTTGTGCTTTGCTGCCCGTTGCCTCTGATGAATGGGTTAGGTGGGGGTAAGGGGGTAAGGGTGAGAAGATAGGGTTGAGCTGCTGCTGCCACTGCAAGTACCCAAACCTTGACTCTAGTTAGGTCAAAGCAACAGGCAGCAGAAGACCACAATTCTGCTTACAAGCGGTAAGTGGTTGCTGGCTGCCTGTTGCCTCTGTTTGTTTGGGGTGGGGGGGGGGGGGGGTGGGGGGTGAGTTGCTGTTGCCTCAGTGTGTATGGGTGGGTGCGAGTTTGGGGGTGGGGGTAAGGGTGGGGGTGGGGGTGAGTTACTGCTGGCACTGCCAGTATCCCAAACCTTGACTCACGTTAGGTCAAAGCGAACAGGCAGCAGAGGACCAAAATTCCGCATAAAAGTGGTTATTGGTTCCTTGCTGCCTGTTGCCTCTGTGTATGGGAGGGGGGGGGGGGGGGGGGGGGGGCCTCAGTGTGTATGGGTGGGTGCAAGTTTGGGGTTGGGGGTAAGGGTGGGGGTGGGGGTGGGGGGTGAGTTACTGCTGCCACTGTCAGTATCCCAAACCTTGACTCACGTGAGGGCAGAGCGAACAGGCAGCAGAGGACCTTGAGTCTGCTTACAAGCAGCAAGTGGTCGCTTGCTGCCTGTTGCCTCTGTGTGTATGGGTGGGTGCGAATTTGGGGTGGGGGTACGGGTGGAGGAGTGGTTGAGTTGCTGCTGCCACTTCCAGTATCCCAAATCTCGACTCGCTTTAGGGCAGAGCTAACAGGCAGCAGAGGACCTTGAATCTGCATACTAGCAGCAAGTGATCGCTTGCTGCCTGTTGCCTCTGTGTACCCTAAAAGTGGTAAGTGGTTGCCTGCTGCCTGATGCCTGCAGGATACAACCCACTATCCATAAAGCACAAACCAAAAACACAAACTATAAGCCCCTGACCATTCATCTTCTGATTCATTGTCAGGGCCTCTGAGGGCAAGTAAATTGCTAAGGAGCTGCACGCTCTGCACAACAACACCAAAAGCAACTACAACAACAACAACAACAACAACAAGAACAACAACAACAACAACAACAACAACAACAACAACAACAACAACAACTAAAAAACAGATACAATCCACAAAACACAAACGACAGACCCTGAACACCTGACCACCCATCTTCTGATTCATTCTGAGGGCCCCTGAGAACAAGCCGATTCTGAAGGAGCTGCACGCTCTGCACAACACCACCAATAGCAACAACAACAACAACAACAGCAACAACAACAACGAAAAAACAGATACAATCCACAAAACACAAACCACAAACAACCGACCCTGAGCACCTGAACATTCATCTTCTGATTCATTCTCAGGTCCCCTGAGGACAAGTCCATTCTGAAGGAGCTGCACACCCTGCACCACACCTTGAAAGCTGAACGCCAGGCACAGGCCTCACTCTTTAAAGACCACTCACTACTCAAGGGCCAGTGTAGAGCCACCCCTACTCTCCCAACCACGGATCCTAAACTCCAAACCCCACCCCAATGCAAAACCAACAACAACAAGAGACACTAAAATCCACCATCACCAACAACAACAACACAAATACAAACACTAACCATCAACCATCTTCACCTCCTCAGGTCCCCTGAGGATAAGTCCATTCTGAAGGAGCTGCACGCTCTGCGTCAAACCTTGAAAGCTGAACGCCAAGCACAGTCCTCCCTCTTCAAGGGCCAGTTTGGGGCTGCCCCCACTCCTGTGCCCCCAGCCCAGGGCCAAGGGACAACTGCGCCCACCTTGAAGCCAGGCGGCCCTGATGTGGATGCGCCAGCTAGAGGACGCACGAGTTCAAGGGGCATTTTTGGCTTGATATCTTACATGTGCACAAGTCTGATGAACTTGGTAGCTAGCCTGTTTGGTGTGCGGGTGCCTGTCGCTGCCCAACCGCAACGCAGCTAGTGAGAGGAGGAGTGGCTTGGCTTGATATCGTACATGTGCACAGGTCTGATGAACTTGGTCTCTAGCATGTTTGGTGTACGGGTGCCTGTAGCTGCCCAACTACAACGCAGCTAGTGAAAGGAGGAGTGGCTTTGCTTGATAACGTACATGTACACAGGTCTTCCAAACTTGGTGGCCAGCATGTTTGGTGTGCGGGTGCCTGCCGCTACCCCACACAGCCAGTGAAAAGAGGAGTGGCTTGGCTTGATATCGGACATGTGCACAGGTCTGATGAACTTGGTAGCTAGCCTGTTTGGTGTTTGGGTGCCAGTGGCTGCCCCACCACAACGCAGCTAGTGAAAGGAGGAGTGGCTTGGCTTGATAACGTACATGTGTACAGGTCTCATGAACTTGGTGGCCAGACTGTTTGGTGTGCTGGTGCCTGCTACTACCCCTCAACAACACAGCTAGAGAAATGAGGAGTGGCTTGGCTTCATAGATGTTCACCAGGAATCCTCAAACTGTTGAAATGAGGAGTGGCTTGGCTTCATAGATGTTTACCAGGAATCCTCAAACTGTTGAAATGGGGAGTGGCTTGGCTTCATAGATGTTCACCAGGAAAACTCAAACTGTTGAAAGGAGGAGTGACTTGGCTTCATAGAAGTAGGGTACGTGAATATGACATCATATGATGTCGGCAGTCTGACTAGGCTAAAGCTACCATTCATATACAATACCATATGATGCTATTTGCATGATATCATACTAGCCTTTTGTCAACATCATATGATATGCCGGGCCTTACATACAAGCGTACATGTCTACCATGGATTCTCTGACTATGGGATGTGTTCTGCAGAAGTCATCCCTTTGGCCTAGACCCCTCCCAGATGTAGTGGATCGGGCTTGACTTGGGCCAATTATGGCCTGTCGATAACAATGTAATGTTATTTATTTGGTCTGTAACAACAACAACAACAACAACAACGACATAGACGGTGTAATACCTCAAGGCATATCGAACCGTGTAATAATTATTCTCCTCATTCAATACAGCTAGCGGGAGGAGGAGTGACCTGGCTCCATGCATGTTCATCACGAATCTTTTGAGTGTGTTGCCTGGCGAAAGGAGAAGTGGATTAGCTCCATGCATGCTCATCACGAATATTTTGAGTGTGGTGCCTAGCAAAAGGAGGAGTGACTTGGGTAACTTGGCTCCGCGCATGCTCTGTACCGGCTTCTGCCAAGTGCCGTTGCCAGCTATGGCCATGTGCCCGGCAATGCAAGTACCTACTGTCCTTTTTTTTGTTGAAGTTGTGAAAGGACTTTCACCCCAGGAGGTGGGCCTCCCTACGCAAACCAGAGACACGGAGGATTCAGTTCGAATGGTGGTGCCACTCCTACAATATGCAAAGTAGGCGCACTGCAGCCATCTCTCCTTCATCAGCGCTACGGCGGCAACTGATCATCTTGATATATTTTGTGTAAACAACGTAGTCTGTCCAACTGAGTGTCCGCAGTCTCCTGCTCCCATTTATGAAAAAACAACGTAGTGAGCACTGCGCAGTACTATGCAGGGTACTTCAAATTGTCATATTGGCCAGCGCTTTAGCGCACTTGAAAACAAAAAAACCTGCGCTTTCTAGTGCAAAAAGCGCAAAAATTGCTTGCTGCGCCCACAGGGAGTTGCAAAAAACTGCGCTTAAAGCGCAGAGGGGGTCAAAAAGTCAGCGCTCAAAAGCGCAAAAGCGCGCGCTTTGAATTACCCTGGTACTATGGCGAATCTACCCGATACAGTGGCTTAGGTGCAGGGTTGTTCAGGAAGCTGCGTCCTCCGTCGACGACCAGGGTACTTCAAATGGCCAAATTGGCCAGCGCTTTAGCGCACTTGAAAACAAAACAAACTGCGCTTTTTAGTGCAAAAAGCGCAAAAATTGCTTGCTGCGCCCACAGGTGGTTGCAAAAAACTGCGCTTAAAGCGCAGAGGGGGTCTAAAAGTCAGCGCTTAAAAGCGCAAAAGCGCGCGCTTTGAATTACCCTGTCGACGACGCAACGTCGAAGAGCCCGTTGTGTTGCAGGATGCAACGTGGGGAGGGTCCATTGACCAAAAGGAGTGGTCCGTTGAGTCGTAGGGCGGAGGCTGTACAATATGTTGCGTGTCAGGCAGCAGAGCCGGGGGTACTCCTGAAGTATCCTGGTTTGGTCAAGTTTGCTTAACTACATGAAGGGTCACAACTGAAACTAAAATATGGAAAAAGGACACTGAGGAGGTGTAAGGTGGATCTAAGGTGAAACTGTTTGAAAAGGAATTAGAGTTGAGGACTACTAAAGGACCGATAGGAACAGCACTATATGAGATGAGAAGTAAACAGTTTTTTTGGCGAATCTACCCGATAGATAATAATAACGCCTGGTTGGGGCAGAGATAGGTCTACCACCTCGACTGGACAAGCTACCATCGCGGTTGACAACGACCTGCCACGCTAAGGGTGGCCGTAGGGGGAATCGAACCCCATCCTTCGTCGTTAATGCGATTTGGTGTATCTACCCGATAGAGGAAAAGAGCCCGGTATGCAAAACTACGGAGAGGCCGAGGGGATCTTCTCTTCTGTTATAGACTGGCTTTCATGCCGTCTCGCTCTAGTGTTATCTCGAGCACACAGGTCTGAGTCCCTGCCGTGCTCACTGCAGTGCCGGCGCCAGCTAGGGCCCCGTGCACTGCCATGCAGTAACTTATTACTGTACTGCCTTCATCTCCCTTTATCTGTCCGATCCGGCAGACGTGAATGTATCTATCTCTGTAACTGTAAACTGAGTGACTACTCCTCGTGTGTCTCGTCTCCCGAAAACTACAGAAAAGAGCCCGGTCTGCAAAACTACGGGGAGGCCAAAGGGATCTTCTCTTCACCTTTTAGACCCGCACCTGATCCATCCCATGCAAGGTACTTGAGGAGGACCACCAGCTCTGCCGCCTGAGACGCAACCAATTGTACCGTATAGACTGCGCCCTGCAACGCAACAGACACTTCTTTCTGGACAACGGTATGGCCACACTGTCTTTACCCTTCCGGCGCACTTTGGGGGGGGGACATTTTGGGGGCATTCTCTTTACAAAATTTCGAATCTGGGTGTTGGATTATACATGAGACATAAAGCACATTGGCATCATCACAGGTTGCAAGATATGATATTCTAGAACTTGAGTATCAGCAACTTGGATCCTTGAGTTGGCTGCAAACCCTGAAATTATCCGATATGATTATATCTAAACTGTAAATTGGGGGTGCCGAAAAGCACTACAGCAGCCCCAATTCATATATAGCTGAGCTCCTGGGTCACCTGCAATCAATTTAATTAGGCCAACAGGCAACACATTGCAATCAGCTTGTATCAACTGATATAGATCTCACCAAGCTCTAAAATAGTAGGGTGCCCTGGAGGTCGGCTGGGGCTCGTGTGTAGTTGGTCCGCCCCTAGGGGCTAAGATCTTTGCGATGGATATGCGGAACGGTGTTCATTTTGCCGGGTTTTTTGTGTGCCGAAAACGCCGATCAAATTAGCCGGTTCAACTGTGCTCCCTCACATCTAAGCGACCCATGTTTGATTCTCGCAGGGGTCGGCTTACCTTTCTACGGATCTCAGGGTTACGGACTGTGGACATGGTATTTTCATTTGCTGTTTCTCTCCTGTCCTGTGGACTCAATCTAGGGACCTGGAGCATGTCTAAGATTTCCCCTCGAAAAAATCGCATCTCCGTGCCTCTCGCAGCTCGTTGCACCAGCTCATAGAGCTTGACAAGGAAATCTGCTGTTTCGCACTAGTACCTGCAGGTTGCGCTGTAGCTAGCAAATGTAGCCTCGGGAGTTGCTGCACCTGCCTCCAGGGAACTTCGGGGAGTCAGAGAGCTATTAACTTCATTAGCCTTAGAAGCCACCAAGTTTAATAATAGATTAATTTTTAATTTGCACAAATGTTACGAAGTCAAGCAGAATGCATTATGCAATAACTAATGTGTAACTAATGAAATATTGGTGCTTTATAGTCGTGCTACATTGATTCTTGACCCCCCAAATATTAAATTATACGGATAAGTTAGCTGTGCTGCCACTGCTAATTGACGAACATTACATGACCCCTTGGCGCAAGTATATATTTCATTCCACAATTTTTTTGCACGGGCGAATCCGCGACCGGGCATGCACAATAGATTGTGGAAGTTTGGGACGGTTGAGTTCGTGCACGAATGTCCAGATTATGGAAGTCCGGGACGGTATAGTAGGTGCACTAGCCTCCGGATTGTGGAAGTTTGGGACGGTTGAGGGGGGGCACGAACGCGAACGTCCAGATTGTGGGAGTTTGGGGCCGTTGAGCAGCCGTTGAGCACAGAGAGCACCCTCTGGTTGAGCAGGTGCACAACCGACCGGATTGTGGATGTTTGGGACGATATAGTAGGTGCCCGAACGTCCATTTTGTGGAGGTTGGGGGCCGTTGAGCAGGTGCACGAACGACCGGATTGTGGAAGTTTGGGACGGTATAGTAGGTGCCCGAACGTCCAGATTGTCGAGGTTTGGGGCCGTTGAGCAGGTTCACGAACGACTGGATTGTGGAAGTTTGGGACGGCATAGTAGGTTCCCGAACGTCCAGATTGTCGAGGTTTTGGGCCGTTGAGCAGGTTCACGACCGACCGGATTGTGGATGTATGGGACGGTCGTGGACTCGTGGGGTGGGTCGGGTGGGGTCCTCCGGGGGGGGTCCCCTGGTGGGGTCCCGGGGTGGGGGGGCACGAACGTCCAGATTATGGGAGTTTCAGTTTTGGACGAACGCATCGGATTCGCGACAAACCTCCACTTTCTGGACGTCGCGCGCGTTCGCAGCCTTATCGAACCTCCACTATATGGAGGATTCGAACTTCCACATTATGGAAGTTTTTACCTGGTGACTGCTGGTGACTTATACCATGCTAGCTACAGTAGCCAAACACCCTGAACCACTGTTATTATTTTAACTTTTTGAACAGGGAGTACTTACACCTGCATCTGTTCGACTACCCAGGGCAGGCGAGGGAGTAGACTGCCGCTGGGCCAGTCCCACCTCATAACGCAAGTATTGTTAGAATCCTTCCGCGCCTTCCACATGCCGACGTTATTATCACTCATTTTATTTCCATAGTGCTCGCGGCATCCATCCATCCATCCATCCATCCATCCATCCATCCATCCATCCATCCATCCATCCATCCATCCATCCATCCATCCATCCATCCATCCATCCATCCATCCATCCATCCATCCATCCATCCATCCATCCATCCATCCATCCATCCATCCATCCATCCATCCATCCATCCATCCATCCATCCATCCATCCATCCATCCATCCATCCATCCATCATCCATCCATCCATCCATCCATCCATCCATCCATCCATCCATCCATCCATCCATCCGCATTATCTGGACTCTACCGCTATCTTGAACGCGCAGACGTATTGTACAGCTGACAACCCAACCTTCCACGCACCTGAAGTGTGCGCCACACCCCTATACTTCATAGCGCTCACAGGAGTCACAGCAGGAAGCCACGCATGCTTCCTTCTGAACTAAGGACTGCTGCTAGCTGCTAGCTTCCTTTATTCTTACCGAGTCTCTGGGCCCACACGCGGACCCCACTCGCTTTCGTTCATGCATTCGTGTCCAAGTTGATTCACTCGAGCGGTTGTGCCCTGATTGAGCGAGGCCCCTTCATCCAACAATCGGTGCTCTGTTCTTTCGCCCAGCCAGTCGCCTTTTCCGCGAGGTTGACACCTCCAGCCCCGAACATCGAGGCATCCCTAACAGCCATACAGTGGTCGGATACAGCCCATAAGCTGCCCCAGCCGAGAGTAGGGAGTAGTTCTGCCAATGGTCGGTCAGAGCAAGCACATACATGGTGCCCACATGTATGTGTGGCTTCTGTTGCTGCTCCTCACCAGCCTCTGCACACTGTTAGCTGGTGATGCAACTGCAGATAAAAACGCACTTCTGACATTTGCCGCAGCAGCTGCCGATCCAGACTTATCCTCCTGGGTCGCAGGGAATAATATGTGTACTCGTAAGTGTTAAAGCTTTGCAGCAACTGATTGGATGGGGCCTCCCCACTTAAACGATAACAGGGCGTAACAGAAAGTACTGAAGTAATTATGCAAAGAGCACCCTGTGCAATCTCAGCCACCATGTGCCCCACCATTTCGTACACTGTGCAATCAAGGACCTGAGCCATTATGTAGCCTATCCATTCCACACTTTGCCAGGTAATTAATTATCATGCCTTCTGCTGCTTTCACATTGCAGAATATGTCAATGTCACATGCACCACCGGAAGAGTCTCAGCATTGAACCTCCAGCTACCTAGGTCTTCCATCGGAGTGGGTCTTCCAGCTGACTTCAGTGAGTACTACAAGATGCTGCTGATGCAAACTGCAGTACAGCAGAAACCAAGCACGACCAAAAAAGACTTGCCTGTCCTTCGTTGTGCAACTTGAACTTGAACTTGAACTTGACTTGAACTTGAACTTGACTTGAACTTGACTTGAACTTGACTTGAACTTGACTTGAACTTGAACTTGACTTGAACTTGAACTTGACTTGAACTTGAACTTGACTTGAACTTGACTTGAACCTGAACTTGACTTGAACTTGACTTGAACTTGAACTTGACTTGAACTGACTTGAACTTGACTTGAACTTGAACTTGACTTGAACTTGAACTTGAACTTGAACTTGACTTGAACTTGAACTTGAACTTGAACTTGAACTTGAACTTGACTTAACTTGACTTGAACTTGACTTGAACTTGAACTTGAACTTGACTTGAACTTGAGCCTTGAACATTGAAACAAAAAAAAGAAAAAATTTGAAACCTTGGACTTGAACTTGACTTGAAGCGGGGGGGGGGTTGGGGGCAGGATGCAGGGTTGGGGGGTGAGCGGGGTGAACTTTGAGACGGTTTGCCGTGGTGGGAACGGGGGTTTGACTTGAACTTTGACTTGGAACCTGAACCTTGGACTTGAACTTGACTTGAATTGAAATTGACCTTGAACTTGACTTAACTTGAACTTTGACTTGAAACTTGACTTGAACTGACTGAACCGAACCTTGACTTGAACTTGACTTGAACCTGAACTTGACTTGAACTTGACTTGAACTTGACTTGACTTGAACTTGACTTGAACTTGAACTTGACTTGAACTTGACTTGAACTTGAACTTGACTTGAACTTGACTTGAACTTGAACTTGACCTGAACTTGAACTTGAACTTGACTTGAAACGTGACTTGACTTGAACTTTGACTTGAACTTGACTTGACTTGACTGAAACTTGACTTGAACTTGAACTTGACTTGAACTTGACTTGAACTTGACTTGAACTTGAACTTGACTTGAACTTGAACTTGACTTGAACTTGACTTGAACTTGAACTTGACTTGAACTTGACTTGAACTTGAACTTGACTTGAACTTGAACTTGAACTTGACTTGAACTTGAACTTGACTTGAACTTGAACTTGACTTGAACTTGAACTTGCCTGTCCCTCAGTGTGCAAGGCATGATGATGGTTGCGCATCTGTCTTCGTCTCACCCTTTCATCTGTCTGCTGTCATGTCTGTTGTCTTTGCTCGTGACAATCGGCTTGTTTCTGTTCCAAAGCTTCCAACTTCAATACGATTCACCCAAGGTTTCTCCGATACTGCTGTTGTTTGTGCTGTGATTGTGTGTCACACCCTTGGCTCCATCTGGTGAATCGTCAACACTCTTTTGTAGGAGTGGCAACGCCATTCAAACTGAATCCTCGGTGTCGCTGGTTTGTGTCGGGAGACCCACCTCCTGGGGTGAAATTCCTTTCACACACAAAAACTTTCACCCTCATGTTTAGGTTCACTGGATGCGCTGACATGGTTGACGATGAGCAACAGCGCTTTTAATGGTAAGACTCCATACAGATGGAACCACTATAGTAAAGACTTTATGAGTATTTCCGACTATTAGGGGTAGTCATTGTGACCTTTGTTGGACCTTCCCCCACAAATGTATCTCATGAGTTCATACCAGGTCCTGATGGCGGTCTTGGTAGGTTGAAGAGGTGTGCAACAAATTGGCTGGGCATGAGATAGGCTAAGACATAACCTGAACTTGTCTTCGAGACCAAAGGGTGTGTACCCTACTGTCTGACCTTTATCCAACTTCCATACCATCCATACCTTCCAACTTCCATAGCTGATCCAACTTCCATACCATCCATACCTTCCAACTTCCATACCATCCATACTTCCCAACTTCCTTAGCTGATCCAACTTCCACACTATCCATACCTTCCAACTTTCATACCATCCATACTTTCCAACTTCCATAGCTGATCCAACTTCCACACCATCCATACCTTCCAACTTCCATACCATCCATACTTCCCAACTTTCATAGCTGATCCAACTTCCACACTATCCATACCTTCCAACTTCCACACTATCCATACCTTCCAACTTCCGCACTATCCATACTTTCCAACTTTCATAGCTTATCCAACTTCCACACCATCCACACCTTCGAACTTCCTTACCATCCATACTTTCCAACTTTCATACCATACATACCTTCCAACTTTTATACCATGCATCCCTTCAAACTTCCATACCATACATCCCTTCAAACTGCCACACCATCCATACCTTCCAACTTCCATAACTTATCCAACTTCCATAACTTCCTTACCTTCCATAACATCCATACTTGAGCCTGTCTCTACCCTCCCCCACCCTCACCCCCAGACCACCCACCCACTCATCCACTCAGACAACTACCCATGCAACCACCCTTCCACACACACCATCTTTGGCCAGCCCTGAACACGCATTGCAAGGCATCCTGTGCTCTATAATTTGTCAGGCCGCCTAGCTCTATCCTAACTCAGCTTGTTCCCAAACTCTCTGCAGGAGCTCTCCCTGTCGCCTGGACTTATCTCAGTAATCTTCGATCGCTCGATCTAGGAAAAAATCAATTAACGGTGGGTGCAATTGTCGTAGAGTTCCTCCACAAAGATGGCTACCATGATAGTGGATGTGCTCTTTTCTACATTCATGTTTTTGTCTCATGTTCTTCTGTCTGTCTTTTCATTCATGTGTTGTTTCCTGGATGCTGTTTCTTTGAATTCTGTATATGTTATATGTATAAGAACTGCAATCATGTGCTGTGTTGCTGAAGGACTTACCTGCGCGCCTTCACCCCTCCTCCAGGGCACCCTTCATTCAGGGTACAGAACTCTGACAGCACTAACGTCTCTCAATATAAGTGGCAACCTTCTTACTGGTGAGACTACAAACATTTGTAACCGCTGGAATTTTGATAATTATTAAAATAATGAGGGTGGTCATTGTGGCCATTGTTAAAAACCTTCACCCACAAATGCATCTCACGAGGTGCTGATGGCGGTCTTGGTAGGTTGAAGAGGTGTGGTGCAAAGTAGACTGCGTAGGACAGTACCTGAGCTGGTCTTGTAGACAGTCTGACCTTCATTCAACTCCCACACCATGAGCCTGATTCCTTCGCCCCCCCCCCCCCCCCACCCACCCACCCACCCACCCACCCACCCAAGACCACCCAGCCCGCACATTTCCATCCCCACCCCTATCTCTGGCTTGCCCTGAACTTGAATTGCCAGGCATCCTGTGCTCTTAACTGTCTTTAACATGTCCGGCCACCTACCTTGCTCTAACTGTCTTTAACGTGTTAGGCCACTTACCTTGCTCTAAATGTGCTTGTGCAGGAACTGTCCCTGTTGAATGGTCTTCTTTGAGTAATCTTGGAGAGCTCCTACTTGGGGACAATCTTTTCTTCTTCCCCCCTCCCCCCCCCCCCCTCCCCCTTCCCCCCCCCCCTCCCCCTCCCCTTCCCCCGCCCCTCCTCCCCTCCCCCTTCCCCCCCCCCCTCCTCCCCTCCCCCCCCCCCCCCCCCCCCCTCCCCCTCCCCTTCCCCCCCCCCTCCTCCCCCTCCCCCTTCCCCCCCCCCTCCTCCCCCCCCACCCCACCCCACCCACACACACTACACACACACATATACACCACACACACACACCGAACACACAAAATCAGACCATCATGTAGCATTCCACATTTGATCTCCATTAATGAAACACCTTCTCCTATCCAGAAATTGGCTTACTCCACAGAAGCCACACAGCTGCTGCCCATTCTCAACTGTTTCAAGTCAGTGAGCAAAGTGGATGCTTTCCGACCAGCTGTCACTTCAGAGGTAGGAAGGTGTTAAATCTGTTAAATCTGTTAAAGTGAATGTCTCCCGACCAGCTGTCACTTCAGAGGTAGGAAGGTGTTAAATCTGTTAAATCTGTTAATGTGGATGTCTCCCGACCAGCTGTCACTTCAGAGGTAGGAAGGTGTTAAATCTGTTAAATCTGTTAATGTGGATGTCTCCCGACCAGCTGTCACTTCAGAGGTAGGAAGTTTTTTATTTACAAGGGGGGAACCAGGAAAGGGCGCATCTGATAAAACCTAACCCTTTGTGACCAAGGAAACAAGTCCTATGCAGCGTCCCTAGCGACGCGGAAAATTGGCAGAGTATGTTGGCAACGGAATGAAAGGTGGCAACGATGGAGCTGGCCAAAGCGAGTTAGTTACGCTACCGTTGACTGACGTGTCAGGCTTCAAATTTTTGGTTGGACGGACAAATGGGCAAACATGGGGGCACCCGCCCCCTTGAAGAGGGGGCTCCGCCAAAAATACAGAGTAAGACAAAAACCGCTAAGGGATGGGGACCACATGGGTGACTAGAAGGACAAAGGATGATGAGGACTATGCCTGGGTGTTGGTGGAATGCAGAGGGCATTGTGTAACTGGAGTCTGCCATGAAGAATATTAAAACATAAGAAGACCAAGAACATACGAATGCCGTATTTCCCACACAGTAGTGGGAGAAATAGAGTATTCAGACGCGCGACGCAGAATTCCGAAGGCTGCCTTCAAATTTCAAATACCCGTAAAACCCGGGCAAAACCAGGAGTAACCACCGCCAGTGATTTCAACCAGTACTCTGATCTGCCCGGTATTAAAGCGAAAGCACAGCAACCGAGACCACTAAAATTCTAGTGCTCCAAGCTGCCAAAGCTTTCTATCTTTACCAGCTTTTCTAGTTCCCTCCACCATCCCTCTGTCCCACAGGAGTTATATCTTCCAGAAGCTACCAGAGCCTCCCAGGGGAAGTGGCTCTGTTATTATTTGACAGTAGCGACTCTTTTGGTAGTAGCACAAAGACAGACCTGAACAGTCTGGACGTACAAGCTAGACTTTATTTTAATGGTAACAGCTGATAAGACCAGCAAGGCCAGCCAGTTGTGTGACATACCCCCTAATTAAGGGAAATATCGCACACAGAGCTAAAACCTTTCAAGGCCCAGCATACACCTTAAATATGTCTACTAGCACTTGCACCAATGGGGGCCCCATCTGAAAGATCGCTGGACCTCTCGGGCAGTGACTCAATGTCCAGCAAGCAGGCCCCCAATTTTTGAAAATATAAGTACTGACAATGATGAAGCCTGCATGTGCTTATTTCCTAAAACCTCAAGGGTAAATTATATGTATTTGGAAATATGAAAAGCAACTGTAAAGGAATCTGAGTCAACCGTCTGAATGCAGTAAATCTCAACACGGCTCAACAAAAGACAACACAACACAACAGCAAGGCAGCTCTCATGTGCGCAAGCAAGAGCAACATCAATATTTATACAAGCCATCTTTCAATCCTTCAGCTTCTCAAATCTTCTCATTGTGTTCAGGTGTTTGTCATTACTTATGCTGGAAGAAACAGTCAGGGCACACCAGCAGCTCCAGCACTGCGAGTGGTGGCTCTCTCCCGCCGGTAAGTGTCTGGCAGCTTGAAAGTTGTGAGCATCCACACTACGACACTAGCAACTGTATGGCATGCATATGAACCTGCTATGGAGACCAAGGAGCATACTCAGTGATTTGCACAGTTTAAAGATGTCCACATTCACTTGTTTGTGTGCGACGCATCGCCATTCCGTCGCTGCATGGCAACGCATGGGTCCGGCTAAACTATTCAGAAATCCCCCCCACCCACACACCCACCCACACACACACACCGACCCCCCCGGGCTCTGCACTCCACATAGTTTTGGGGGCAGCACGTCATACTGGGGTTGCCCCGAGTCGCTCAATCTGCGCTGTGTCGCACAAAAACAAAAGTGCATATGTGTGTTTGTGTGTGGGTGTGCGGGTGCAGGTGGACATGGACAACAAGAGGTGAGTCTGTGTGTGTGTGTGCGTGTATGCATATGAACCTTAGCCCTCTGCTCTTTATTAGCTTTCTTCTTCTTCCAACCACTGGATCATCCCTTCCCCTCTGCCCCTCCCCTCTCTTCCCCTTTCCCCTCCTCATCCCCTCCTCTCATCCTCCTTGCCCTGTCTCCAGTTGCCCTGAGCCTGAGAGGTGGTGCCCTGCTCTGGATCCAGCTGGCTGCAGCTACTTTGGCCGCTGCATTCCACTAGGTGATGGATCCATATCAGATGGTTACTCCAAGGGTGTGAGGCCCACCAGTATTGTGATCGGAAGCACGCTTCCAAGAATAACACTCTTGGGCACTGGCCGTTCTGCTTTGTCATCAACAGGTGTGGCTTTTGCTTGAATGGCACATCATTATGAGGCATGGTTTGGGGTTGGCTTGGCTTGGCTTTTGATCAAAATGCATCACATAATTAGGGAGGGTTTTGGCTTGGCTTGGCTAGGCTTGGCTTTTGATTAAATGGCACATCATTATGATGCATGGTTTGGGGTTGGCTTGGCTTGGCTTTTGAACTAAATGCATCACATAATGAGGCATGGTTTGGGGTTGGCTTGGCTTGGCTTTTGGTTAAATGGCACATCATTACGAGGCATGGTTTGGGGTTGGCTTGGCTTGGCTTTTGAACTAAATGCATCACATAATGAGGCATTGTTTTGGCTTGGCTTGGCTTGTCTTTTGAACTAAATGCATCACATAATGAGGCATGGTTTTGGCTTGGCTTGGCTAGGCTTGGCTTTTGGTCGAATGGCACATCATTACGCGGCATGGTTTAGGGTTGGCTTGGCTTGGCTTTTGATCAAAATGCATCACATAATGAGGCATGGTTTGGGGTTGGCTTGGCTTGGCTTTTCAACTAAATGCATCACATAATGAGGCATGGTTTGGGGTTGGCTTGGCTTGTCTTTTGATCGAAATGCATCACATAATGAGGCATGGTTTGGGGTTGGCTTGGCTTGTCTTTTGATCGAAATGCATCACATAATGAGGCATGGTTTGGGGTTGGCTTGGCTTGGCTTTTGATCGAAATGCATCACATTGAGGCACGGCTTTGGCTTGGCTTGGCTAGGCTATGCTTGGCTTTTGATTTAATTGCACATCATCATGAGGCATGGTTTTGGCTTGACTTGGCTTGGCTTGGCTTGGCTTGGCTTGGCTTGGCTTGGCTTGGCTTGGCTTGGCTTGGCTTGGCTTCGCTTGGCCTCTGATTGAATTGCACATCATTATGAGGCCTTCTGGTTTGGGTTCATAACATTCCAACCAGCCAACCTACCTACCAGCAAAGCAAGCAGCCAAGCAATCCTACCTGACCTGCCATCCAGGCGAGACTGTGATGATCGATGAGATTCCATTTGACTTTAACTGGAAGGATCCTGGTGCCACTGCCATTGGCTACCCATACGGAGAGCCTGTCGACATTACTGTGTTTGTCACCTCTTTTGGAGCTGGTGCTGTCAACACATTGCTTGCTACCCCACCATCGGAGACACATAGCTTTGTGATCACATACACGGTAAGGTGTCCTTTTCAATTCTTGGGGTTGTGTATATTGACCTTGATGATTGTTATCACGTTTTTGGCGGAGCCCCTAAGTTTACCCATTTGTCCGTCCGACTGACCATCCATCCATCTGGCTGACCGCGATGAAGCCCGACACGTCAGCCAACGGTCTCATATCTAACTCGCTTCCGTTGCCACCTGTCGCTCCGTCGCGATCACTCTCCGCCAATTTTTAGTGTCGCAGGCGACGCTGCATCGAACTTGTCCATTTATGATGATATATTGATGAAAACAAGAAAAGCGAAACCAGGGTTCGCGTAAACCTCTTCGTCCCACTTCGACCAACTTGGTTGCTTTGCGTAAAACATTTCGAACCACTTCGTCCCACTTTGACCCACTTGGTTTTTTTCTATCAAGATATTATCATAAAGGAAAAACGTGATAATAGGGCCCGCCTCATGCAATGTGAGCAAGTCTCCTTTAGCCCATCTACTAGCCTCTAGGCTGATACTCATGATAAATTGCTAACAGGTCCATGCACACTCTTTCAGTGTAGAGGGAGTGGCAATGTGAGCACACTATACAATGCCGCCACCTCCTGCTGTACATGTGTAGCCCTACGTCAGCCTGCACCCTGCCCAGGTTGTTAAACACGTGTTCAGGGTGTTAAACACCTGTTTATGTACATCATTGGTTAATCATGTAGTAGCCCTGGATGATGCAGTGATGCCCGACTGTCCTATCTGGATGAGGCATGAGCGGATGCAGTCGCTGGCACTTCCATAGACATGACAGCACGTTTAGTCGCTGGCACTTCCATAGGCATGAGCGGATGCAGTCGCTGGCACTTCCATAGACATGACAGCACGTTTACACGACCCCCCCCCCCCCCCCCCCCCCCGTCGAGTTGTCCATATGAGTTGTAGCATGCTTGATGCAGTGATGTTCGATGGGTAATTCTCAATCCAGGAGGGATGTTATTTGCTTTCCCAAGACATATGCATCCATCTCTGCTGTACACACTGCTGCACACACAGGGTACATAATGCTGAGTGTTTACACCTTACCCAAAGCATGTTCTACAAAATGTAGAACAATGAAAATGCGTCTTCTTCAATCCAGGAGGGATGTTGTTTGCTGATGAGATACTGTAGTCTTGGTATTATATTTTTTATAGCCCCCTGTCATGGTTGGGCAAGTCTCTCTAGCCTACTTGGCCTACCCCTGCACTGCAACATGCACTAATACATACATTTGCTGATGAGATACTGTAGCCTTTGTCCTGCAGCTCCCATTGCTTCCCCAATACATATGCAGCCATCTCTGCTGTACACACTACTGTACACACTACTATACACACTACTGGCCACACTGTTGTACATACTTCTGCATACACTGGGTACATAATGCTGTTTGTTTACCCCTTACCCAAAGCATGTTCTACAGAATGTTGAACAATGGAGATGTGTCCTAGGCCCAATCGCCGATCAGAACCGAATGGCTCAGTGGCAGAGCCAAGGTATAAAATCGAGGCAGGTGCGGGGTCCGAACCCCCTTGAGTGCGCTTGGGCCTGTCCGTAGGGTCGTCGACCGGCATGGTAACTGGTAACTAGATGCGATGTCGGCTCGAGCATCGTATACTTATGATCCGGTTCCCTTAATCGTACTGGGCACGTCCTTATAGGTCATTGCAACAATTCTTGGATGTTCAATTTTTTTTCCTAGGCGCCATCCTGTCCCTTGACCACCCTACCAACCCTTACCTACAGGCGTCAGATGGGGTAGGCAATGAAGCTGCCCCTGCAAAGAGACTGATCAAGGTCAATTGTATCCCTCCGAGCAAGCTTTGCTTCAATCCAAACAACGGTAGACCAACGTGCACAGTCGATGGCTTCTGTGGACTGCCTCCCTCATTGACTAGGCCGTCAGTCACTGCCTTAGGAGCTATATATAAAGATCCCAATGCGGTAAGTCATTGCTGTCAGTCATTGCTGTCAGTCATTGCTGTCAGTCATTGCTGTCAGTCATTGCTGTCAGTCACTGCTGTCAGTCATTGCTGTCAGTCATTGCTGTCAGTCATTGCTGTCAGTCATTGCTGTCAGTCATTGCTGCCAGTCACTGTCAGTCATGCTGTAATTCATTGCTGTCAGTCACTGTCAGTCATGCTGTCAGTCACTGCCTTAGGAGCTATTTACAAAGATCCCAATGCTGTAAGTCATTGCTTTCAATTATGTGATTCACCTCCCTTGTGCATCCTCACAATTGTACTTGTGCTGTGCAAATCATTCTGACTCAGTAGCTTGTGCTGAAGGAGCCTGGTTGTCAAAATATGATGTGCTCACCTCCGCATACCCACCCGTCCATGCTCATATCCACACATTAACCCATACCCTCGCACCTGCGCACCTTCTGTCTGCACAGCCAAACTTGACCCTTGAAGGCCCTCCCGTCATGACCATACCTCAAGCAACTGATTACAGCAGATGCCCAAAGGGTGCACCTGTGGGATCGCTTTGTGATGCTGGTGCTACTGCAGAGGATTTGTATGACGGGCCCCTCACACAGAATGTCAAAGTGTGTGGCTACCCATTCTTCAAGAACGCCAGATCAACTTCCCGTCTTGTGCCCATCCTGTTGGCATGCAACATCACAACCAGATACCCAGGTTAGTGATCCTGAATGTGATGTTCCCTCTTATTTTGCTAAAGCCCGTGTCTGAATGTGACCTGCCCATGTCTGTCACAAACATGTATACTATAACTTCCTACATCAGTCAGCTAGTGCCTGTAACGAATTCAACCAAGCGCGGGTGAATGGCGGGAGTAGCTATGACTCTCTTAAGGTAGCCAAATGCCTCGTCATCTAATTAGCGACGCGCATGAATGGATCAATAAGATTCCCACTGTCCCTATAACTATCTAGCGAAACCACAGCCAAGGGAATGGGCTTGGAATAAACAGCGGGGAAAGAAGGTTGCAACGTGTTGGTGTGCCTATGTCTATAATCAACTTCTTTGGAAAGTGTGTGGCTGCAAGAGGTTTTTTGGCTGAGCCCCCTCTTCTGGGGGTCACGAGCCCCAAGGGTCACCGCGTTGTCTGTTTGACCGAAAGAAAGAAGTAACCCTGACCCTAACCGTCTCGTACATTCTGGATTCAGTCCGCTGCACTCGATTCCGTTGCCACCTGTCGCTCAGATAGCCAAACCTTTACTGCCAATTTTCCGTGTTGCTCGCGACGCGCCTAGAACCGGTCAGGATGTATATCCTCCGTAGTAAAGATTATGTTTGCAATTAACTGGGGATCAGTGAACTACTGTACTATACTATACAAGTATGATACTACTACTACGTACTATACTATACACTACTAAACTATAAAACTATACTTTACATACTATACTATACACTGTCCTGTACTATACACGGCTGCGTATTCATGTTGGTGAGTAGGCAAGGAGGGAGGGAGGGGGGGGGGGGGGGGGGGGGGGGGCATACCCATGGCAGTGTGTGTGTGTGTGGGGGGGGGGGGGGGGGGGGGGGGGCGGGGGGGGGGGGGGGGGGGGGGGGGGGGGGGGGGGGGCGCGTTCCAGATTGCCGCCTATACAGCTAACTGAATTCCACTTTTCTGCAGGAACATTCACAATCAAGTTCTCTGTAACCAACAGTGCGGGGTTTACTTCAAGGGCGGAGCGAACGTTGGTTGTGGAGTCTGTGTGTCTGCCTGGTTCAAGGCTGTGCAACAACTTGGTGGATTGCTCTGTTCGGGGGTATACCTGCGAAAGTGAGCTGGCTATAACGGATTTGGGAGGCAGAGTTGACGCCCTAAGGCCCATTATCAGCCTTGTCACTTACCCCTTCCTCGGGGAAAGTATTGAGGTGCGAATAGTTTTTTTTTTGAAGTTGTGAAAGAACTTTCACCCCAGGAGGTGGGTCTCCCGACACAGACCAGCGAAACGGAGGATTCATTTCAAATGGTGGTTCCTCTCCTACAATATGCAAAGTAGGCACACTTAGGGTTGGTAAGAGATGCATATACAAATATATAGTTTTGGTTGGCTCTTTCGGGGGCAGAATTGATAGCACCCCTCAGGAAGCCAGAACACAAATTATGGTGGTCTACACCACGTATCTGTTGTAGATGGATGGTATGGTGTGGATGGGTGTGAATGGGTGGTGGCGGTCTACATGCTGTAATGTGTGTATGGTGGTCTACACCACGTATCTGTTCTAGATGGATGGGTTTGAACTTACTCTCCTTAGAATGTTGTAGATGATGTGGGTGCAGATGGGTGTGGATGTGGATTGGTGTGAATGTGTGTGTGTGTGAATGGGTGTGGGTGAATGGGTGTGGGTGTGGATGGGTGTGAATGGGTGTGGCGGTCTACATGTTGTAGATCTGTTATAGCCATCGTGGCGACCAAGGGCCCATTTTGCCCGAATTTTGCACACCTCAGGGTTGCATGGGGTGGCGACCGCGCGCCACAATATGCGACCGGTCGTACAAATAAAAAACACATTATGTGTGTATGGTGGTCTACACCACATACATGTTGTAGATGGATGGGTTTGAAGTTACTCTCCTTGGAATTGGTCTCTTAATTCAATGCAGGAAATCGAAGGTTGTAGGTTCCACTCCATCCAAGACTGAAAAGTGGTCATACCAACATGCCTGCTGACCTCCCTGCTTCCTTGAACTGGAACAATAAACCGTGCCCATGTGTTTTCTCACCTCTCTATTTCCTGTGAAATTGAAACAGGTGAAGCGTGGAACTCCATATGCCTTCTGCAATGGTACCATCCCAACGGCTGATCAGCTATGTGAGCCCGGGGCACTTGCCTTTGGATTCAGCTTAGCTGGTGTGAATGCCACATTGGAGGATGCAAACAATGTGACCCAACACATTGTAGCCTGTCCCAGACCTGACTGCCTGGTGGGAACCCCTTGCTCCAAAGTGGTGAGTTGGGTTCGTTGCATGTATCACAAGACAACACATTGTAGCCTGTCCCAGACCTGACTGCCTGGTGGGAACCCCTTGCTCCAAAGTGTTGAGTTGAGGTCGTTGCATGTATCACAAGACAACACATTTCAATGTGGAATGGCTTGGTGTCCAAGCAGCAGCAGATCTGTAGTTCTGTACAGCTTGTGGTATCATCTCCCTCACGTGTGGCTTATCATCATCTCCCTGCCTTCAACTCGTCACCTATCCGATGCCCTTCTGTATTTGCGTGCTTCTCTCTCGACTGCTCTGCTATCTTCAACCTGGTGCCTCAGCCAATCTCAGCCAATATGTGTTCACCAAAGGTTTTGTTTCCCCATCCAAATGTGCAGGACCTTGGAGCTATGTCCTTGGTAAATAGGGGCCTTGGAGGCTGCGCCATTGACACCCTTGCTCCCATAGGCATCATCTTTCCAGTAGCCTTCTGGGTGTGGGACTACAGTGTACCCGCTATGAGTGCTGTTGTCGTACGCAAGGTAAGCTTCGGGTCATTCTGCGTGGCAGCAATTGCAGACCAAATATCTGGGTGTCTTCTCAGTGGCCCTGACATTGCACTGGGTTGGGTATCTCGGTAGGGTGGGAGGTTTAATGGATAAATCAATACCATTTGTGCATACTTTGAAATTGTCTGTTGACATCCCCTCCCCCCCACACCCCACCCCACACCCACCCACCCCAGACTCCCTCACACAGCCTCCCCCTCACACAACACAACACATCCACACACACACACACACACACACACACAGGTGGTCATCTCGGAACCATGCCCGGATCCTGCAGAACCCAACTTCTGTCGAGATGGATCCCGCTTCTATTGCTCGCCTAGTGACTGTAGAACCTCTCAGGTATACCTGCCTGATCCTACCGAAGTTCCAGTTGTCAAACTGCTGCCCCTAGACACAACAACAGTCTTCATTGAGGTTGGCAACGTCCCACCCTTCTCGCTTGCCCCATGCCCAAGCCTAACTCAGAACTCAAGCTGTGGAGCTGTTGCATATACCAAGTACGAGCACTGCATGCATGACTGGTGTACACACTCTTATGTCTTCTTATGAGTACTGTTCTGTTAAGGTTCCAGGAGTCTACTTCCATTTCCCCAACAGCACCACAACGCCAAATCAGGACCTATATTCCTAGTTCATTGCACACCTTGGAGTTAGGTCGTTATTTAGTTAGTTAGTTAGTTAGTTCAATGCATATATTGGAAGTCGGTTAGTTAGTTAGTTAGTTAGTCCAATGCATATCTTGAAAATTAGAAAGTCAGTTAGTTAGTTAGTTAGTTTAATGTGAATGTTGGAGGTAAGTTAGGTAGTTAGTTAAATGCATGTCTTGGAGGTTTGTTAGTTAGTTAGTTATTTCAATGCATATATTGGAGGTTAGTTAGTTAGTTAGTTAGTCCAATACATATCTTGGAGGTAGGTTAGTTAGTTAGTGTGTTAGTTAGTTGGTTAGTTAGTTAGTTAGTTATATCAATGCATATCTTGGAGGTTACTTCGTCAGTTAGTTAGTTAGTTAAATGCATATTTTGGAGGTTACTTGGTCAGTTAGTTAGTTGGTTAGTTAAATGAATATCTTGGAGGTTTGACTGTATTTCATATTTTGGAGGTTACTTTGTCAGTTAGTTAGTTAGTTAGTTAAATGCATATCTTGGAGGTTTGACTGTATTTCCTCCAATGGCCACAAGTTCCGGCTCATGTCCAAACCCTCCACCCTTCTACATAATCTATCTTGCTGATGCGTACTCTCAGATATCCTGCATCCCGAGTCATCGTACAAGATCTTACCGACAAGATTAAGGTCACTTCAACCACGAACTGCAAGGACAACCCCAGCAATTGTCGGGGGTGTACTCTGACCCAAATGAGCCTGGGAAGGGGATTGTGCCTTGCTGGCACCTACAAGTTGCGATACTCAATCACATTCCAGCAGACTGGTGTCACTCGTCATGTGGAGCGAACAGTCATCATTTACAACACCAGCTACTCAGACTTCCCAGGCACACGCGTCTATGATTCGGTGAGGGCAAGGATGATCTTGCACGGGATGGAATTGTGTACTGCAGAGGGCACAGATGATCTTGCACAGGATGACATTGTGTATTGCAGAGGGCACATTTGATCTTGCACAGGATGACATTGTGTACTGCAGAGGGCACAGATGATCTTGCACAGGATGGAATTGTGTACTGCAGAGGGCACAGATGATCTTGCACAGGATGACATTGTGTACTGCAGAGGGCACAGATGATCTTGCACAGGATAGAATTGTGAACTGCAGAGGGCACAGATGATCTTGCACAGGATGGAATTGTGTACTCCAGAGGGCACAGATGATCTTGCACATGATAGAATTGTGTACTGCATTCCCGTCAAGGAAGCCAAGGTGGCCATCAGTACCTCATGTGACACTGATGTTGGTTCAGCACACAATATGAATCTGCTGGATGTTCCCATGGACCATGGCCAGTTCTGGGTGATATAATTCACTAGTACCTTGTTTATAGCAAGAGGCCTATGATGTACTTGAACTTGAACTTGAACTTGAACTTGAGGCCTATGATGTATTCGAATTTGAACTTGAACTTGAACTTGAACTTGAACTTGAGGCCTACGATGTATTTGAACTTGAACTTGAACTTGAGGCCTATGATGTATTTGAAATTGAACTTGAACTTGAGGCCTATGATGTATTTGAACTTGAACTTGAACTTGAGGCCTATGATGTATTTGAACTTGAACTTGAACTTGAACTTGAACTTGAACTTGAACTTGAGGCCTATGATGTATTCGAACTTGAACTTGAACTTGAACTTGTGTACATGGCTCCAGCCTTTAAGGCTGCTTGCCGTCTTCAGCAGTTACATAACCAATTCAAATCAAAGCATCAATATCACAAAATATTGTTCTTCAAAGGAACTGCAGCATAGCGTTATGTATGTACATTCCCACTAATTATTTATCCCAGTGCATGAAAAAAGCATGTGGCTCTGTTCATGGCTGCATACAAAGTCACCCACCCATAAGAAAACCAGTTGCGTTAAATGTGCAGTTTTTCAAAGGTATGTGCGCTTTTTTGTCAGCGCTCAGTTTTTGGAAGGCAGCTGCGCTTTGGGGGCTGTTAACTAATGGGAAGTGCGCAAAACGGGCGGACCAAATTGACAAAATGTAGTACCCTGAACGGGTGTATGCCACAGCAAACACATACAGGCTGGGAGTGCTCAGAGAGTCATCGTGTGCTACACCAATAACATGCTGTATTTACAGAGTTGATGATTGTATTGCTGCGGATTTCTGACCTCGTCCTCCTCTCCATTTTCTGTGTTGCAGCCGACCAACTATTCCTTGGCTGTGAATGTTGTTGATGCAATCAACAGCGGCAACATGAGTAGAAGCGAGTTCATGCAGGCCCAGAACAGGGTTGCTACTGCAGTGCTGCCCCAGTTAAGCCTTCGAGATGCAAATGTTGATTTGTCTAATGCAAAGCTGTACTCTCGTTTGAAGTCATATCCCCCTCAGCCACCCCCTCGCCCTCCTTCTCCTCCACCACCACCATCATCTCCCCCTACCCCACCATCTCCTCCATCACCACCTTTGCCTCCTCCTTCTCCACCCGCTCCCCCTCCCCCACCCATGCCCCCCCCTACTCCCCCCCTTCACCCACTCCACACGCCACCACCACCCGACCCCACTCTGCTCCCCCCTTTTCACCTTTCCCACAACCACCTTCACCCTTCCCACCTCTCCCACCTTCCCCGCCACCAAATCCCCCTTCCCCACCGCCTCCCCCATCTCCCCCCCCCCCCCACACCCACCAACTCCCCCTCCTCCACCATTGCCCCCCCCTCCTCCACCCGCCCCCCCCCCACCACCATCACCCACCCTCCTCCCCACCTCCTCCTCCCTCTCCACCTCTGCCACCTCCACCCTCGCCCTCCCTACCTCTCCCCCTTTCCCGCCTCCTTCTCCCCCCCCCCCCCCCCCCACCAAATCTCCCCCCTCCTCCTCCCCCCCCCGTCCTCCACCACCGCCACCTCCAAGCCCTAGACACCCCTCAACCACCACCTTCACCACCTCCACCTCCATCACCCCCTCCACCTCCACCAACACCACCATTTCCCCCCCTCCACCGCCATCACCCGCTCCACCTCCCCTCCCCGCCCTCACCCCCTCCTCCTCCCCCATTCCCGCCGCCTCCACCTGTCCCCCCTCCACCCCCACTCTCACCACCTCCACCTCCTGGACCCCCACCTCCTCCTCCGAGCCCCCCAAACCCTCCCTCACCACCCCAACCCTCCCTCTCCTCCCTTACCCCCCTCCCCCCCAAGTCCCCCCCCACCTGATCCTGTGCGCGTGCATGATGTGTATGCTGACGTAAGGGTACACAAGTACACTCCAAGCACAATGGACCTGGGTAATCTGACAGTATTCAATGGAGCGCTCGCAGTTGCAGCAGGTAAGAGCAATATTTTACATTTAACCTGACCTCACTCTACTAAGAGTGTTGGTCAGTAGGCATACTGGTATGGGATAAATTATGCTGTGGTGCTCGCTATTTTGACATGATAGCATGATTGTCAGGCAGGGGGTGAGAGAAGAGGTTGCGACGGATGTGCCCTGCTAATAAAACAAATGTATTATTATATGTATCGCAGAGAAGAAGAATTGCACTGTCAAAGTATCATACCATGTGGGATGATGATTAAATTATAATTTTAGGCTTGAATTATTAATGTAGAACTAACAATTGTTTGAGGATCAGTTCATCACTTATTTTTAGGGTTGGGAAGCAAACATATATTTTGATTTTTATATGCCGTATAAACGTATGAACGTATGCGTATAAATGTATGAAAACGTATGAGGGAAATTAGACACTTCTCGAGAAAATACTGATACATGGGTTTAAAGTTATTGCCGCGTAGCTAATTTCATTGGCATCACATATCAACTCTCATAACTATAATCGGACGAGTTTAGATTGTCCAAATCTCAGAACATAAATCACGAACAGAAGGGCGTCAGATTAATCGATTGTTTGAGGATCAGTTCATTATTTCTTTTTCTTTTTAGCCCTTCCTGTCATGGTTGGGAAAGTCTCTTTAGCCTATTTGGCCTACCCCTGGACATAAACATACAAACATGTACTGTATGTATATACATACATACATACATACATACATACATACATACATACATACATACATAAATACATACATACATACATACATACATACATACATATTCATATTCATATTCATATATATAGCTCCCAGGAGGCTTGTTTAGAGTGCCACTTTTGTATGCTTCCTCTTTTGTTGGCATGTAGTTTTACCAATGCTTGATTTGTCTGACCTCACCTTTTTGTCCCTCCAGCTTCTCAGAACAAGAATCGCCGAATGATGGTTGAGGACCATGAATGGGAGAAGCACGTGCAGGCAATACAGGCAGAAGATGGCTTGAGGAGGGCTTCTAGGTTGAAGCACATCGTAGAACTTTATGGTTGGATGTCTCTCGCTGATACAGACTGGTTGATGCAGCAGACACATGGCCTGGATACAAACATTGTCCCAAGCCCTTGGGACATGTACCTGTCTGAGGAAGCAAGTCCCGCCATGCCTCTTTGAAGCGTGGTCATGAGGATGCACCTCCCCGTGGACAGCAAGGAGCTTGGCAACAGATGCGGTATGCGAGCTGTTTTTGTCATCCAAATGCAATTAAAACACCACAACTGCTACTTACTTTCATGTATGCTGCTACTATCCTGTTTACTGCTACTACTTCAGTATGCTGCTACTAATCTGTTACTGCTACTACTTCAGGTAGGCTTCTACTATCTTTTCTGCTACTACTTATCATGTAGGTGCTAGTTTATCTGTTACTTCTACTACTTCCAGTAGGCTGGCTACTATCTGTTCTGCACTACTTCATGTAGGGCTTGCACTATCGGTTACTGATACTACTTTCATGTAGGATGCTACTATATGTTACTGCAACTACTTCATGTAGGCTGCTACTATCTGTTACTGCAACTACTTCATGTAGGCTGCTACTATCTGTTACTGCTACTACTTCATGTAGGCTGCTACTATCTGTTACTGCAACTACTTCATGTAGGCTGCTACTATCTGTTACTGCTACTACTTCATGTAGGCTGCTACTATCTGTTACTGCAACTACTTCATGTAGGCTGCTACTATCTGTTACTGCTACTACTTCATGTAGGCTGCTACTATCTGTTACTGCAACTACTTCATGTAGGCTGCTACTATCTGTTACTGCTACTACTTCATGTAGGCTGCTACTATCTGTTACTGCTACTACTTCATGTAGGCTGCTACTATCTGTTACTGCAACTACTTCATGTAGGCTGCTTAATTTGATTACTGCTACTTTTCAGGAGCGGGACGAGCGGGGAGCAACTGACGGCTAGGGAGGCGGCGACGAGCGGGGACGGCGACGACGGCTAGGAGGCGGGGGACGAGCGGGTACGGCCCCCCCAACCAAAAAAAAACAAGAAAAACACCACCAAACAAAACAAAAAAAAACCACAAACCCAACAAGCCCATATCGGTTACTGCTATACTTACATGTTGAGGTGCTATATCTGTACTGCTACTACTTATGTAGGCTGCTACCTATCTGTTACTGCTACTACTCATTAGGCTGGCTTTACTATATGTTACTGCTACTACTTTCATTGTAGGCTGCCAACTATCTGTTACTGGCTACTACTATGTAGCTGCACTATCTGTAATGCTACTACTTCTGTAAAGGCTGCTACATATGTTATGCTACTATTCATGTAGGCATGGTACTATCTGTTATGCACTTTACTTCAGGTAGGCTGCTTCTATCTGTTACTGCTACTACTTCATGTAGGCTGCTACTATCTGTTACTGCAACTACTTCTGTAGGCTGCTACATCTGTTACTGCTACTACTTCATGTAGGCTGCTACTATCTGTTACTGCTACTACTTCATGTAGGCTGCTACTATCTGTTACTGCTACTACTTCATGTAGGCTGCTACTATCTGTTACTGCAACTACTTCATGTAGGCTGCTACTATCTGTTACTGCCTACATACTTCATGTAGGCTGCTACTATCTGTTACTGCTACTACTTCATGTAGGCTGCTACTATCTGTTACTGCTACTACTTCATGTAGGCTGCTACTATCTGTTACTGCTACTACTTCATGTAGGCTGCTACTATCTGTTACTGCTACTACTTCATGTAGGCTGCTACTATCTGTTACTGCTACTACTTCATGTAGGCTGCTACTATCTGTTACTGCTACTACTTCATGTAGGCTGCTACTATCTGTTACTGCTACTACTTCATGTAGGCTGCTACTATCTGTTACTGCTACTACTTCATGTAGGCTGGTACTATCTGTTACTGCTACTACTTCATGTAGGCTGGTACTATCTGTTACTGCTACTACTTCATGTAGGCTGCTACATCTGGTACTGCCAACTACTGAGTAGGCTGGCTACTATCTGTTACTGTACTACTTCATTGAGATGCCTACTATCTGTTACTGCTATACTTATTGTAGGGGGGGGGGCTGCCTATATCTTGGTACTGCTTACTACTTCATGTAGGCTGCTGTATCTGTTACTGCTACTACTTCATGTAGGCTGCTACTATCTGTTACTGCAACTCTCATGTAGGGCTGATACTATTGTATGCTAATATTAATGTAGCGATGCTTATATCTGTACTGCAACTACATTCATGTAGGCTGCAGTAAAACAGATTCTATGCTGGAGCCGCTGTGAGTGTGCCAATGATGTCTTACAGCATAAATAATGACAAACACCTGAACACAATGAGAAGATGCGAGAAGCTGAAGGATGGAAGGATGGTGTGTATGAATCTTGATGTTGCTCTTGCTTGCACACAGGAGAGCTGTCTTGCTATTGTGTTGTGTTGTCTTGTCTTTTGTTGGGCTGTGTTGATATTTGCTGCATTCTTATGTTCTTGGTCTTCTTCTGTTCTAATATTCTTCATGGTAGACTCCAGTGACACAAAACCCTCTGTATTCCACCAACATCCAGGCATAGTCCTAATCATCCTTTACCCTTTTAGTCGCCCATGTGGTCTCTATCTCTTAGCCTTTTTTTGTCTTACTCTGTATTTTTTGCGGAGCCCCCTCTTCAAGGGGGCGGGAGCCCTCATGTTTACCCATTTGTCCGTCCGACCGAAAAATTGAAGCCTGACACGTCAGCCAATGGTAGCGTAACTAACTCGCTTCGGTCAGCTTCATCGTTGCCACCTTTCGTTCCGTTGCCAACACATTCCGCCAATTTTCCGCATCCCTTGCGACGCTGCATAGGACTTGTTTCCTTGATCCCTAAGGGCTAGGTTTTATTAGATGCGCCCTTTCCTGGTTCCTCCCTTTAAAAACAAAAAAAATCCTACCTCTGAAGTGACAGCTGGTCGGGAGACATCCACATTAACAGATTGAACAGATTTAACACCTTCCTACCTCTGAAGTGACAGCTGGTCGGGAAGCATCCACTTTACTCACTGACTTGAAACAGTTGAGAATGGGCAGCAGCTGTGTGGCTTCCATGGAGTAAGACAATTTCTGGATAGGAGAAGGTGTTTCATAAATGGAGATTAGGTGTGGAATGCTACATGATGGTCTGATTTTGTGTGTTCGGTGTGTGTGTGTAATGTGTGTAATGTGTGTGTGTGTGTGTGTGGGGGGGGGGGGGGGGGGGGGGGGTAAGTTGAAACCTTTATTATTCAAATACGGTGGAGGGAAAATATACTAGTCAAAGGGTAGCCAGATAATTCATCTCTCACCTCCATGATATCAACAGTTATAAGTCCTGGTGCAGTTCACTTACCTCAATATTGTCCACTCTTTGGCACACAAAGACTGTGTGGGTGGCAAACGAGGCACCGTCAATGGCGTCAATCAGCAGGGCACCTTTGTCTTTATAAGATAATAAATTCCACTCAGGGATCTCCACATAGGGTTCACCTACATGCAGAGGGCATGGTCAGATATTAGCAGAGGGTGCATCATGTGTCCAGCCTGGCATGGTCAGATATTAGCAGAGGGTGCATCATGTGTCCAGCCTGGCATGGTCAGATGTTAGCAGAGGGTGCATCATGTGTCCAGCCTGGCATGGTAAGATATTAGCAGAGGGTGCATCATGTGTCCAGCCTGGCATGGTAAGATATTAGCAGAGGGTGCATCATGTGTCCAGCCTGGCATGGTAAGATATTAGCAGAGGGTGCATCATGTGTCCAGGGTAAAAGGCAATGTGGTGCAGTCTTATTGCTTCATTGTCCCGTGATAGCCCAAAGTTGGCTGTCCCAACCCTGGCATCTCAAGAAACCAGCCCATGCACAAGGGAGTGCTGCAGGGACCTCAACATGGACCCCGAAAAAATAATGCACACCTTGTATCTGAATCACGGGCTTCCCGCCGCCAATCTCAAACCTGGCACTGGCCAACAGATCCTCTGCACTGGAGTAGTATGTGTTGTCGGAGTCACCACCATAGTCATTATCATTCCCATAGCCACTGCTAGCGCCATAGTCAAAGTCGATGATGGTAATGTAATCATCATCGTCCACAAACACAGCTGTGTAGTAGTCTTCGAGATAGTAGTTATCGGTGGCCCCAGTTGGCTGGTAAACAATGATGTCTGAAACCTGAAGGGGTATCACAGGTACATGGTTGAGTATGGTAATTGATGCCATGGCAAAACATGAACACATACTTTGAAGCTAACGGATGGTGGGACAGAGGGGTAGTGCATGCAGGAATGATGTTTTTCGTCCTGTGGATAATTAAAGCTTACAAACTTATAGGAGAGATCAGCAAAGTAATTTACCTTCACCGTTGTTGCATCAAAGTTAGTTGGCAGCATCAAACTTAGTTGCAGCAAAAAGTTGCCGCAAAAAAGTAGCATCAAATCTAGATGCACCAAAGTAATTTACCTTCACCGTTGTTGCATCAAAGTTAGACGCGGTTGAGGGGCGTAAGATAGCTCTCGGTGACTTCCTGAGCCGCAATTCAAACAATTCGAAAGCGCTCATGCTCGAGATTTCACTTGGAACATCCTCGTAGTTTGCACCAAACCAAACCTGTAGATACGTACGAACATAGAAACGTCAGCAGGTCTATGAGTGACAATGCGACTCCATGCTGGTGATTATTGTCTGGGGCCTCAGGTCAATGCATGCATGCAATGAGGCCCTCAGGTCAATGCATGCCAGCAATGAGGCCCTCAGGTCAATGCTACTCCATGCTGGTGATAATTGTCTGGGGCCTCAGGTCAATGCATGCATGCAATGAGGCCCTCAGGTCAATACATGCATGCAATGAGGCCCTCAGGTCAATGCGTGCAAGCAATGAGGCCCTCCGGACAATGCATGCAAGCAATGAGGCCCTCCGATCAATACATGCAAGCAGTGAGGCCCTCCGGTCAATGCATGCAAGCAATGAGGCCCTCCGGTCAATGCATGCAAGCAATGAGGCCCTCAGGGCGAGAGGTAGGCATGTCCAATTCACGCTATCAGGCAAAATCCAAACTGAAATAAGAGCTAAAACTATGGATTGCTTGGTAGTCACCGACTAAACTATCATAACTCCTGAGTATAACTTGTACATTGAGAGATACATGTATAGACTGATCAGTTGTGATGCAAACAGATCCAACGCATGCATTGAGAAAGATGGAGCTGCCTGGCAGCATAGTTTTTCTTCTCGGCTACGAGCAGCAGCTTCGAGGCAGCTCTCCTGGCTTGCTACCCAGCCAATCCGAATGCTGCCTAGTGCACCTTCAAGCTGCCACAATTAGCTGTCCAGGAATGCTGACATATTTGGGTGTTGTACACTTGCTGGCTCAGGGAGCTGCCTAGAAGCTACTCAGGAAGGCCGAAAATTAAAACCCTGCCTGGTAGTTCATAACTCAAATGCAAGCATGGATTTGCCTAGTACTGAGCTCGCGATTGAGCTTGAGAGGGAGGTGCAGAGGACAGTCAGCAATATTGACAAGTCATGAGCAAGTAATTAGCAACTTAAATATGAGGATACTGACCGCAGCTGAGATTTCTGCCCCAGCTGACTGGGACAGACGCCTCCCGCTAGATAGGATGAATGTCAGGATGACGTTGGTGGATGGCACCTGGGCTGTTGGAGCAAGCATTTTTTTGATGACCCTCAGAAACTTTGCTTCGCCACCTGCACAGACCAATCAACCATATTAGTTGCTTCATCCACAATTAAACACAATGGAACAATTGACTAAAAGAAGGGCCCATCTTTCTGAGCCATGGTCTCTGCACTGTTCCATTGTGGGTGGTGTGTGTGAGTGTGTGGGTGCGTGTGTGTTTGCGAGGTGGTGGTGGGGGTGGGGGTGGGGGGGCTCAACAAGAATTACAAACAGGTAGTCAGTCATAGTTATACAACTACAAACAGTCAGGGGATTATCTTAGTGCCACACTACTACTGCAATTAGAAATACAAGGGATGCCTATGCAAACGGTCATAACTTCACATACATTAGCCAAATGGTTCGCGCTGAGTTCCTAAGACTTTAAAAAGAGAAGCAGGTAAGACATGGCATGGGATTGTTGCACGGTAACTTGCTGCTTGTGGATCACATTTCAACAAGCGTAATCTAATTGTGCAGGTGTGTGAAGAATTACAAACAGAGGGGTATTTTGCAGACGATTAGGCGCCGAATTATTGGCATATAGAACATGCAAACAATAGTATTCTTCCTCTTACAAACCTGGATAACGTGATGTGTATAAACCTGGGAATAGAAGACGGAACTCAATCCTTGGGTTCACGAAAGGGTCAAACGAATTTCCATCATAATCATAATCGTAGTTGTAGCCTGACTCATACTCATTGTTGGCATCTCCAAAGTCGTAATTGCCCTCAGAATTGACGTTCTCGTAGTCATGGTCCGCAAAGTCAACTTCAAACTCAAAGTCAAAGCCAAAGTCCTCGTCACCCCCAGGAGGAGATTCATTCTCATAAGGGGAAGACGGTAGGGGTGCAGGCCGAGGTTGGTGGAGGAGGAGGGGGGGGGAGGAGGAGGAGAAGGGAGAGGGGGGGAGGAGGTGGTGGAGGGTAAAGGTGGAGGCGGGGGGGGAACAGCAGGGGGTGGAGGGAGTAGGGGTGGAGGTGGTGGAAGGGGTGGATGGGGTTTGAAGGGGTGGAGGGGGTGGGTAGCGGTGAAGGGGGTGGAGGGGTGGAGGGGGGTGGAGGGGGCGGTGGGGGTGGGGGGGGGGTGAGGGCGGGGGTGGGGGTGAAGGTTGGCGGGGGGGGAGGGGGTGAAGGGAGGAGGGGGGGGGGAAAGGGGGAGGGGGAGGAGGGGGGGGGAGGGGGGAAGGGGGAGGGGGAGGAGGGGGGTGGAAGGGGTTGGGGAGGTGGTAGAGGGGGTGGAGGGGGTGGAAGGGGTGGAGGTGGGGGGAAGGGGTGGAGGGGGTTAGAGGGGGTGGAGGGGGGAAGGGGAAGGGGGAGGGGGGGGGAGGGGGGGGAAGGGGTGGAGGGGGTGGGGGTGGGGGGATGGGGGTGGGGGTGGGGGGGAGGGAGGGGGGCGGGGTGGGGGGAGGGAGGGGGGAGGGGGTGAAGGTGGAAGGGGAGGAGGGTGGGGAGAAGGTGGGGATAAAAGATCGCCTCCAAGTAGGAGCTCTCCAAGATTACTCAGAGTAGACCATTCAAGAGGGACAGTTCCTGCAAAGAGTATGGGCACAGTTAGAGCAAGATAGGTGGTCTGACACGTTAAAGAACTAGGTAGGTGGCCTGACACGTTAAAGAACTAGGTAGGTGGCCTGACACGTTAAAGAGCTCAGGATGCCTGGCAATTCAAGTTCAGGGCAAGCCAAAGATAAGAGTGGGGATGTAAAGGGTGCGGGCTGGGTGGTCTTGGGTGGGTTGGGGTGGGTTGGGGTGGGGGAATCAGGCTCGGGGTGTGGGAGTTGGATGAAGGTCAGACTGTCCACAAGACCAGCTCAGGTTCTGTCCTACCCAGTCTACGTTGCACTCAAGGCTCAAGTCTTGGATGGTATGGAAGTTGAATGATGGTCAGACAGTAGGTCACACACCCTTCGGTTTTGAAGACAAGTTCGTGTTATGTCTTAGCCTGTCTCCTACCCAGTCTACGTTGCACCGCACCTCTTCAACCTACCAAGACCGCCATCAGCACCTCGTGAAATACATTTGTGGGTGAAGGTTTAACAATGGCCACAATGGCCACCCTCATTCTTTTACAATTATAATAATTCCAGCGTTTACATATGCTTGTAGTCTCACCGGTAAGAAGGTTGCCGCTTATCTTGAGAGACGTAAGTGCTGTCAGAGCACTGTACGCTGCAGGAAGGGTGCCCTGGAGGAGGGGTGAAGGAGCGCAGGTAAGTTCTTCAGCAGCACAACACCATGATTGCAGGCTTTCTACATTATACATATATACCTTAAAAAACAACTACATGAATGATTTAAGACAGGGACCAGAAGCGCCAGAGACAGGAGATGAGACACACATGAATGTAGAACAAAAAGAAGAAAGAAAATTAGACACAGTCCAACTCAGGGATCATTTTTAAAGGAAATCAGCAAACCCCCTTTATTATTGCAAATTATTGCGTTCTGCGCAGCCAATTGCCATGAATCCAAGAAAGTGCCGCAAAAAGTTGCAGTGGTTCCGAAATCCCTTAGAAATTCAAATGTCCAAAAAAGCCAGGTTCAGCCAGGCCAGACGTCAGCTCAGGACCAAATCCAGGCCCACAGGCCAAGTCTCGAAACTAGGCGATTCATCGGAGGGCCCGACTCCCAAAAAAAATCATATGGTGTTTTGTTCGACACCCTAATTGCCCAAATTTTGCGACAGCTAAAGAAACCTGATCCACTATCATGGTGTTGCATCTTCATGGAACAACTCTACTACAGTGAACGCATCATCCTTAATTGATTATTTAATATACGATCGCAGCAGATTCAAGAGTTTACTGAAGATGATCCACGCGATATGAGGTGAGGGAGTCCTGAGAGAGTGGCAACAAGCACTGAGTTTAGGATTAAAGCTAGGTGTCCTGAAAGAAATTAGAAATTATACGAAGCCACGGACAATGCCTGCCCAATTGCCGTCGTTCAGTGGCAGGATGGCCTAAAGATGCCAGTAAAGGGGGTGAATGAGCGTGGAGTTAGTTGTGTGCAAGTGCTGTATTATGAATGTGGTGGGTGGGCATTTTACAGGGGTGAGGGTCGGGGCTGTGGTGGAGACAGTGCCAATGACTGGGACATGGTATGGAAGTTGACCGGTCAGTCAGCACATTAGTGGTACATAACAAACCCTCTGACCCGTCTTCGAAGACAAGGTTCCAGGTTATGCTATTAGGCCTTGTCTGGTGTTGGACGTGCCCAAAACCAATTGTACCACACCTCGTCAGCCTACCAAGACCGCCGCCATACAGCACGCTCGACCAGTATGAACCATGAGATTAATTTGTAAGGTCAGGGTCTAACGGAATGGTCACAAAGACCATGCTTTATAATTGTTTGTAAAATACTCAAAATCCCAGTTGTTACATGTGTACTGCCAGTCTCTGTAGGCCTGAGCTGTATTAGATACTGAGAATTGAAGCCCATTATCCAATAAAACGAAGGCTTGGCAGAGGACTCTGTACGCATGTTTGCAGGAAGCGTGCCCTAGCCTGAGCGAGGGTAAGCGGATGAAGGAGTGCTGCATCGGTAAAGTCCTTCAGCCACACAAGCAGTAGATTGCCCCAGTTCTTATACATAGTTATGCCGAACATAGGACAATTGAATTGGAAACAGCAATTTGAGGAGATAACACGATGCATGATAAGACAGACAGAAACACAGGGCTAGGGACGGGACCACAAATAAATAAGTACAGACAGAAAATACCACATCAACTTATCATGCGTATAGCATTCGGCTTCATGTAGATGAAACTCTACTACTAGTGGCCACCCACCCTTACTGTTATTATTGTCAAGATAAGATCCATCTACGCATTCCCTGAGAGGAGCCAGTCTTACGCAGGCTGCAAGAGTCTAGCAGAGAGTTTAGCAGGGAATACAACAAGAAATGAGTGTAGAGCATTACAGCTAGGCAGGTGGCCGCGCCGACATATTAAGAGCACAGGATGATGGCAGCATGAGGAGAAGGTTCAGACGGAGATGATGACGAAAAGATGCGTGGAATGGAGAACAGAACCGGGCTGTGGTCTATGGTGGGATGATGTTGTTGAATGGAGTGGAGGTGAAAGAGACCAATGGGTAAGGGGGTGAGCCATAAGGTTGGTGGGGGGTGGGGGGTGGATGCGATGACAGCTCAAGGCTCACGTCTTGGATAAGGTGCTGCAAGTTGTATATTGATGGTCAGACCATGTAGGGACACACCATTTGTTTTTAAGACAGTCAGGCCGTTTATTTTTAGACTATCTGATGCCCTACCAATCTTGTCGAACCCCACAACCTCGGTCACCTCACAGACCGCTCTAGTCAGCACTGGCGTAATAAACAATCATGAGCTACATTTGTGTCGGAGGAGAGTTCGTCCTAAGAAATATCACCAATGACCACCCCTAATAGTTTGAAATACTCGAACTTCCAGTGTTTTTACATATGTTTTGCGCAGTCTCACCAGTTAGAGCATTGCACTGACCGCCATATTCATTGCTACCTAAGTTTGTCAGAGGCCACGTGTACGCCTGCTAGGGAGGGTGATGCCCTGGCGGCTGCTGACGGAGGGGTTGAGGAGGTAAGAAGCAAGTAGTAGTACAGGCCTAAGTTCTCCGCAGGGGACACACATGATTGCAATTACTTATACAATTATTAGGAGAGACTTCACAGAGGATGGAGGAAGACAGCATTGAGGAAAACAACACATGAATGAAAGTGGACAGACAGAAGCACAGAGGCACACACATGAATGTAGAAAATAGCACATCCACTATCATGGTTGCCATCTTCATAGAAGAAGCTCCACTACAGATGGCCACACCGTTAAATCATTCTACAAAAAGAACTGCAAGGGTAGAGAGATCACTGAGAGCTCATAAGTCCAGTCAACCAAGGCGAGAGTTCCATGCCCAGAGAGTTTAGGCGACATAGCTGAAGTTAGGATAGGTGGCCCTGAGCAAATTATAGAAGCACAGGATCAGGACTAGCCCTGGCCGCCATGCGTTGTTCGTGTATAAGCCGGAATGGGCCACCAAGATGGGTGGGTGGGAAGGGTGTGAGGTGAGGTCGCGATTGTCATGATGCATGCATGCGTGCATGGTGTGCCCGTGTGATGGGCGTGAGTCCGCCGTGAGAGGGTATAGAGGGTGGAGACAAAGACCACCTCATATTGCTCAATGCTCTAGCGTCTGCGTGCGATTGCAAGCTGGTCTGAAGAGTAGACAGTCCTAGGGTCACACGACGCCTTTGAGCATCTCAAAGAACAAGTTCAGGTTATGTCTTAGCCCTGTTCTTGCCCCCAGCCCAATTTGTAATACACCTCGTCAACCTACCAAGACTGCTGTCAGCACCTAATATGAACTCTATGCAGATACATTTGAATGTAGAGAGGAAGCAGGCCGCAGTGGTCTAACAAAGCCCCAATGACCACCCCTAAATAGATATGAAATATCAAATCACTAGTGTTTACATATGTTGGACCGAGTCTCAACAGTAAGAATCACGGATTGACCCAGGTCATTCATTTTGTCAGACGCACGATCAGTATTACCTAAACATCAGGATGACAGTTTTTTGTGTGAAAGATGACATTCCAAGCCCAGGAGGAGCCACTCCCGACACAGGGCCAGCGAAACTAGAAGCAGTTGAATGGAGCAATTGCACTCCTTCAAAAAGACGCTGTCTGCGCAGAACCGCCTCTGAGCAGATGGCAAGCCGTAAGACGGTCTGACACCCACCCAATCACAAGCCCAAACAAACAGCCAGACCTTGTGTCTCTTAAAAGGGTGATATGGTATTGAAGTTTAGAAGTTTTGGAACAGAAAACGAAGCCGGACTATCACGAGCAAGCGACAACCCAGACAACACAGCAGACAGAATGAAGAGGAGGGTTCGAGTAGAAAGAGCAACACACGGAGACGACGAAACAGTTGCCACAACAGTCTCATGCCCCCTTGCACACTGGAGGCTATAGGAAGATTGAAATCAAGTTGCAAATTAACGAAGTCAAAATTCAAGTTGTCACAACAATAGGATCAGCATATTTAGGCAAGCTCCCTTTTGGGCGTCATTGCTTAGCGCTACGCGCTGTGATACTGCCAGGACACCGATCAACGATACAATAGGACCTACTCACTGTAAGGTCAGACTTGGACTGCCAATAGACTCACCAAGCAGCCAACCACTTAGCCCAGTCGCAGCAGGGCGACAATGCCGTGCAGACTCTTCCGGGGTTGGTGCCATGTGAACCCGACATATTCTGCATGTGAAAAGCAGCAGAAGGCATGAGAATTAATTAATCTGTCAAGGATGCAAATCGGGTAGGGTACATTATGGCTCAGGTCCTTTGATTCTGCACAGCTGTACGACGTTGGGTGCGGCCACAGTGAAGCCCTGACATTGCCACTGGCCGTGCTCTTGGCCATACTTACTCATTTCTTTCTATGTCCGAGCCCGTGATTATCATTTAAGCATGGGCATGCGCGCCCCATCCTAATTCATGTTGCTAGACAAAGCTTTAACACCGCTTACGAGGGCTTATACACATCGTTCCCTGCGAACCCAAGGCCAGGGGAAGGATTAAGCCTGGAGGCCGCCAGCCAGCTGCCTTGTGAGCAAATGACCACAAGGGTGGTTTTTATCTGAGTCGCGTCACAGCTACCTAGAGTATGTAATAAGCTGGCTGAGGATAGCCGCAACAGAAGCCAGACATACATAAGTGCAGCACCCAGGACGCATGTGCTGCTCTGACCAACCATTGCCGCCAGTAACTACTCGACCGCTACTCTTCGAGCCTCTAGATGGCCGCATTAATCGGGCTCTCGATATCGACCACCTTGTCTATGGCTGGAAGGGATGCCCCGATGATGGGGGCTGGACAGGTGTCAGCCTCGCGGAACAGGCTGATTGGGCTGAGGCGAAAGAACAGAGCACCGATTGTTGATAAGGCGGCCTCGCTCAATCAGGCACGGCCCGCTCGAGGTGAATCAAACTTGGGACACGAATGCTGAAGGAAGCGAGTGGGGTCCAAGTGTATGACCCAGAGACTCGGGTAAAAGATAGGAAGCTAGCAGCTAGCAGCAGCTCTGTTCAGAAGGAAGTAGTGTGGTGGTGTCGTTGATGTGAGCGTATGAAGTATAGGGTGTGCGCCACTTCAGGTGCGTGGAAGGTTGTGGTTGTCAGCTGTACAATACGTCTGCGCGTCCTAAGATGGTAGCGGTAGGGTTTATTAGTAGATAGTTTAATCCAGATAATGCGGATGAATGCGGATGGCTTGCTGCAGCGTGATATAGCAATAAATAAGTGATATAACGTCGGCATCTGGAAGGCGCGGAAGGAATATGAAAATAGCTTGCGTATGAGTGGTGGTGGACTGGGCCCAGCGCAGTCTGCTTCCCCCACATTGTCAGGGTAGTCAAACAGATGCAGATGTTAAGTACTCCCTGTTCAAAAGTTAAAATAAAAAAGATGGTTTATTATTAGTCCCGCCCATCAACGAAGCAGAGGACACCACGGTTACACCGGTCACCATGGCGGTAGGAGGAGGAAGGAGGAGGAGAGGCGGAGGAGGAGGAGGAGGAGGAGGAGGAGGAAAAGCCAATTTAACCTAAGGGTTCGCGCCGTAGAGAGCCCTCGGGCGACGCCAGCCGGCGTTGCGCATGACCTGCGGATGCCGCATGGAAGCTTCGAGACGCAGAAGACGAGACCGAGACCGAGACGAGACCGCGACGAGACGGAGAGGAACCAGACCGGACCAGACCGAGACCGTAGCGAGACGAGACCGAGAACCGAGACCGAGAACCAGACCCCATATCGATACACCGAGACCGAACCGCGACCCAGATCGATAACCTATCCCGAGAACGATAACCCAACCTAGACCCGACCGTACCGAACCGAGACCCAGAACCTAACCCAGACCGAGACACGAACCCACTACCGTGCGAGAGGTGACCCGCTCCTACATGGCGGTACCTCTATTTCATGGGTGTATGGTGATACTTTATGCTAGCAAGTTTTCCAAGTCACCCTGTAACAAGTCCTATGCAGCGTCGCAAGCGACGCGGAAATTGGCGGAGTGTGTTGGAAACGGAACGAAAGGTGGCAACGGTGGCGGTTGAGCTGACCGAAGCGAGTTAGTTACACGACCGTTGGATGACGTGTCAGGTTTCAATTTTGTTTTCGGTCGGACAAACGGACAAATGGGTTAACCGTCCCAAACTCCCACAATCCGGACGTTCGTGCACCTACTCAACCGTCCCGAACTTCCACAATGTGGGCGTTCGTGCACGAACTCAAACGACCCGAACTTCCACAATCTGGACGTTCGTACATCTACTCAACCTAACCGAACTTCCACAATGTGGACGTTCGTGCACGATGCCACGAACTCAAACGACCCGAACTTCCACATTCCGCACGTTCGAGCCCCCTCACACCCGTCGTCAACTTCCACATGATGTGATCAGGATCAACAGGGGTAGTGGTGAATGTTCGTTTGGTCGTGGGTTGGTATCTCTCGGGCCTGGAGCCGAAACAAAAGTAGGTCCCTCGTTCGTGCACCTACTAAAACGACCTGAACTTCCACAATCTGTGAGTCTGGACGTTCGTGCACCTACTTGACCGTCCAAAACTTCCAGAACCCGGGCGTTCGGGCTTGGCCTCGTGGCTGGCTCAACGAGCTGCCTTGAAGCTGCTGCTTACAGGTGAAAATAAATGTTTTACATTTAAACATCCCCTCCCTCAATCCAACGCAGCCAATGCTTAGGTATGATGGAAGGCCATGGACATGTCTAAAAGCTGTTTAGACCCGTGCCATTAAGTATTCCATACTGTCTATTGTTTGGCGAAGAATGGTATAACTACCAATGCCCACTTAGCATGCATATGGTGAGCACCCTCGACTTAACTAGACCACGATATCCAATCAAACAAAAATGCACTTTCCTCCTCCTTCCTTGATTTGCGAATTTATTGTTGATTGAATAGGAGTGGATTGGACCTGATTGGACCCATCAATTTTATCGCCAATGAAGTCAAAGACGATGCCGGGTTACCGTTATTAGAGCTACAGTTAAACATCGAGGCTGGCTTACAACATGCAATCCCATGCATGCATGCATGCATGCATGCTGCAACCACCCATGAGCTTTGACAGTACCCCATCTGTTACATTCCGCCGAGCTGCGCCGAGCATGCAAATGCCAATCTGGCAATTCATAGTATCGTGGAGAAAGAAAATTACTTTATAGGTGGTCGTGGTGTACTTCCATGGTTGTGTGTGTAAGGGTTGGAACAAAACAATGATTTGTTTGCGTTTACATTTTTCTGGTAAAAAAAATACAGCCGAAGACAGCGAGTAGCCAAATTACTGCTGGCTGGCTTGCTGGCTGGCCTGGCTGGCTGGATCTATGTAACCAAGTTCAAGTTCAAGTAACAAGCCTCTCAGAATAACCTGGAAAATGGCTAAAAACAATGCCATGAATCATGCCATTATAGCCCCATTCTCGGAATCAATTGATCGGCGTTAGTAAAATTTGGGAGGCCTGAGCACCTCCTGCTGTAAGTAGTAAATTCTTCCTCACTCGTCCGTACAAAAATATGAGTATAACAAGTACTCCATGCTGGTCAGTATTTTAATCTAAATATTTCGAGCATCAAATGATTATGCCGATCATTGGTATGTCACTATCTGGAACCAGGGTACTACATTTTGTCAAATTGGTCAGCGCTTTGTAGTGCAAAAAGCGCAAAAACTGCGCGCTGCAAAAAGAGAAGAAAAAAAACGCGCGGTGGGGCTCAAAAAGCGTGCGCAAAATCGCGCTGCCTCGCGCGCTTTGTAGTACCCTGTCTGGAACTGAGTACGGAATTGTTATTCATGGGGAGGGGGAAGTGGACTTTATCCTCCACTATATTCACAAAGAAACAATTGCACATCCTTTCACGCCATGTGTGAACAAGCCTAACACATGTGTGGGCAAGCATAATTTAATTTCAAACTAAGTGCTACCCCAAAACTTGATAGCTATGAATCTTTCTTATGGTTTGTGGAGTGATGGAAGTGCGGGCGGGCGGGGGGGGGGGGGGGGGGGGGTACAAGGTTGTGTGATGTTTGTGTGCAACATAGATGTATTGTGGATGGAAGGGATGTGTGGGTGTGGAGGGAGGGGAGGAGGGAGGGCTGTAAGGATGTGGGGTGTTTGTGAGCACCATTTATGTATCAAGTGTGGAAGGTATGTGTGGGTGTGGGTGTGGAGGGAGGGATGAGAGCTGTAATGTTGTGGGATGTTTGTGTGTATTATAGGTGTATTGGAAGGGATGTATGGGTGTGGGGGGAGGGAGGGAGAGCTGTAAGGTTGTGGGACGTTTGTGTGCACCATAGGTGTATTGAGGGTGGAAGGGATGTGTGGGTGTGGGTGTGGAGGGAGGGAGGGATATAAGGTTGTGGGGTGTTTGTGTGCACCGCAGGTGTATTGGGGGTGGAAGAGATGTGTGGGTGTGGAGGGAGGGATATAAGTTTGTGGGGTGTTTGTGTGCACCATAGGTGTATTGAGGGTGGAAGAAATGTGTGGGTGTGGAGGGAGGGAGGGATATAAGGTTGTGGGGTGTTTGTGTGAACCATAAGTGTATTGAGGGTGGAAGGAATGTGTGGGTAGTGGAGGGGTTGGGATATAGGTTGTGGGGTGTTTGTGTGCACCATAGGTGTATTTAGGGTGGAAGGATTGTGTGGATGCGGTGGGAGGAAGTGGAGGTGGAAGGCTGTAAGGTTTTGGGATGTATGTGTACACCATGAATATATTTAGGATTCAGAGTTTAGGGCTAACGTCGAACAAAACTAGCCCTAATAGGGCTATTAACTAAATTAGCCCTAATAGTGCACAACTAATTTAGCCAAACTTAGCCAAAACAACCCAGAAAAAGTGCCACGTGTGTAGGAGAGCATTGTTATGCATCCTACTGACCTTTGGCAATGGTGTATGATCTGAACGTCATGAGTTCATGATGAAGTAGCCATAACTATTTTATCAACACGTTACATTGGAGGAAAAAAAGTATATAAGTACATAACAGAATATGGCAAACATCCTGGATGGGTCTGTCCAAACTCTAGAGCACTGTTTCTTTTGGGGGCTAAATAGGGTAGCTTCCTGCCAACTCGATCATGGGGCACAGAAACTTTGCTGCGCTGCTTTGCAATGCGTGGGCTACTCCTCAGTATCACCTTCTCCACCCCCACCAAATTCTCATCATCAAAGTCATCATCATCATCATCATCATCATCATCATCATCATCATCATCATCATCATCATCATCATCATCATCATGCAGCAGCAGCTCATTCAGTGCTGAAGCCACCTTCTTCTTGTCCTCAGCCAGTAGCCCCTTGCAGTAAGATCTTTTGGTCGGGTCAGAATGCGTATTGTAGGACGCCTGGGGGCTCGAAGGGCTGAATACCCGACTGCATTTCGCGCAAGCGACAACGCACTGCTTCGCGACCCCATCCCCGTCGATCCCATCTTCAGAAGCTTGCATCACAGGTCGTAAGAGTTTTCCAACCTCCCTTGACGCTATTCAGTTGTCCCATAAGCTGGATAAGCGCCAGCTTCCCACCCATAAAAATCTGTTTTCCGCCTCTCACGTACCACGAATTGGGTGGATTGGAAACGGTTGCTGTTCGCAAAATCCGGGATTTATTTTAGCAATAATTAGCCCTAATAGCACTATTAGCACTAAGCAGCTAAGACCCCCTCTCCGAACCCTATAAATTTACCTGCTTCGTATGCTCCTTGGTTTCCGTGGGTATCGCATGGGGGGACAAGGAATAGGATGACAGTGAGCCACCCAGTGTTGGCTGAAAAATAATTCAACTCATATCAATTATAGGTAATCCGGAACCAGGCTTTTTGGTCCAGGCCATGAGCACCAGGTTCCAACAGATGTGAAATATGTCTCATCCCTCTCTTGCTCCGCTCCAGCACTCTCAGACAGGCTCACATACTTAAGTATGTTGGTGGGTGGGTAGGAGTAGAGGAGTACCACCAGGACCAAGAGGCAGAGGACCAATTGGTAGCTGGGCGGAAGCCACCAGGACCAAGAGGCAGCGGACCAATTGGTAGCTGGGCGGAAGCCACCAGGACCAAGAGGCAGCGGACCAATTGGTAGCTGGGCGGAAGCCACCAGGACCAAGAGGCAGCAGACTAATTGGTAGCTGGGCGGAAGCCACCAGGACCAAGAGGCAGCAGACTAATTGGTAGCTGGGCGGAAGCCACCAGGACCAAGAGGCGGCGGACCAATTGGTAGCTGGGCGGAAGCCACCAGGACTAAGAGGCAGCGGACCGATTGGTAGCTGGGCGGAAGCACAGGACAAGAGGAGCAGGCAGACCAATTGGTAGCTGGGCGGAAGCACCAGACCAAGAGAGCGGCGGACCAATTGGTAGCTGGGCGGAAGCCACCAGGACCAAGAGGCGGCGGACCAATTGGTAGCTGGGCGGAAGCCACCAGGACCAAGAGGCAGCGGACAAATTGGTAGCTGGGCGGAGGCCACCAGGACCAAGAGGCAGCAGACCAATTGGTAGCTGGGAGGAAGCCACCAGGACCAAGAGGCAGCGGACTAATTGGTAGCTGGGCGGAAGCCACCAGGACCAAGAGGCGGCGGACCAATTGGTAGCTGGGCAGAAGCCACCAGGACCAAGAGGCAGCGGACCAATTGGTAGCTGGGTGGAAGCTGCCAACAAGAGGCGGCGGACCAATTGGTAGCTGGGCGGAAGCTGCCACCAAGAGGCAGAGGACAAATTGGCAGCTGGGCGGAAGCTGCCACCAAGAGGCAGTGGACCAATTGGTAGCTGGGCGGAAGCTGCCACCAAGAGGCAGCGGACCAATTGGTAGCTGGGCGAAAGCTGCCAACAAGAGGCAGCGGACCGATTGGTAGCTGGGCGGAAGCTGCCACCAAGAGGCAGCGGACCAATTGGTAGCTGGGCGGAAGCTGCCACCAAAATGCAGCGGGGGTTGGTGGGTAGAAGGTAGATGGGGGGGGGTAGGTTGCTCGTGTGGCGTGGTGTGGGGTAGTTACATTAGTTTTGGGGGGCTTCTACATGGGCATTTGATGATACTGATAATTCATTATTGTGGTGGTTGATGTGGGTTGGCGGTGTTACTACATAGGCTGTTGTGTGATAGTGCATCAGTTGTCGCTTCATACTTGTTTAATATTTGTTGCCTACATATTTCTTGAGCAGCATCTTGGCCAGACCTCAACACGTTTTTGAAGCAATGTTGGTGAGAGCCGCATCTATGACGTCCCGTCGATTGGCCATCCTCATATATTGCACAAGCCCTCCAATACCGTAAGGAAGAAGCTAACATGGGCAACAAGTGCCATTATGAAAGGTTTCTTTGACATTGAATACATCAATGGTTTCAACCACTGAAGAAAAAAAAATAGCAAGCTCCAAAGTTGCTGTGTATTCTCACCATCTCGGCGTGCTACACCTGGCATAAACCGAGCGCTGTTCTGAACCTGACATGCTAGTGCGTGTGCGCTGCCATGGACTCAATTGAACATGATCCTTAAATCAGTCCAACAGGCTCCAACCTTGCAAGCAGGCTGGATGTACCGAGCCCATGTTTTCTTCAACGGCAACCAACATCGATGTATACATCCTTTACATCAGGGCGAGCTGCAAGAAGATGCGTGGGTAGATAAAAGTAGAAAATGAACTGCTCATGTGTGTACATGTCTACAAACATGCCTACGAGCGGAATCCTGTGAGCACACACAACACCGACCACGCCATGCAAGGAGCAAGGTGCAACTGATTTGGCAACAGTTTTAGCACTGTGTAATGATGTTGTGCACATCTCTGCTTCTTCCTGTACCTCTTCCTCATTGGCATCAGCATAATCACCCAAATAAAGCAGCTTTATCAGCAGCATAGCCTTGGTCGTGAAAGGCAGCTGGGTGCATGATCGACTCAAGGTTCAGCATTCAACATTGACGACGCATGAGCACTCCTTCTTTTGGGGGCTTTGAAGAAACAGGGCGCATGAGCTTTTTCAACATTTACCTGAGGTTGACCGTAGTGCCGGTTCAAGTGAGGTTGACCGTAGTGCCGGTTCAAGTGAGGTTGACCGTAGTGCCGGTTCAAGTGAGGTTGACCGTAGCGCCTGTTTAAGTGAGGTTGAACGTCAGTTGTTGCACACTCAGCGTTCTTTTAAGACCCCAGCTTGATGACAGCGTCTGTGGCCACAGAAAGTCGATATGGGAATACATCTGTGTATTGGGTTGACACGGGGTGGGGTGGGTTAAAGGGTGACATCGAGTAAGGTAGATTTGGGTTGTAATTGTTACATTTGGGCATGCTCCCAGTGGGTTTCAAGGGGGGTATGGGAATGAGAGCTAAGATACGGAAGTTGGCAAACAAAACTGGAATTGGGTGGCTGTGCAGGCTTTTGCAAATGGTAATCACACTGAAACTCCCATCTCCCCAAAAAGTGTTTTCGCTGACATACCGTATTCCTAAGCCCTCACACTTCCTACAGTACCGGCTCCAGGTGGGTTTCAAGGGGGATATGGGAATGAGAGCCAAGGGGGTGGGGGAGGGGGATTAACTCGGAGCTGCGAATCAATATGCGAATGAATGTTGATGCAGTGACGTGTCGTAATGTAACATAGATCAGCTAACGCAACTCGACTGAATCCACGGTATCAACCGCAACCGGTTAGTTGTAGATCTGCGATATCAATTAGTGAATTCATGATGACACGGCAAAGCGTCATCGTACTGTAGTACCGCCGCCGCCGAGGCCTCGGTTTTTTTATCTTGGGGATCTTGAATATCTTCTCACTTTGTTTTTCGATCCCCAATTCCCCGTTGCCCAATTCCGGTATTCAAGTCTGACTCCAATCGGATAGGTGGACTCTTAATCCGACTCCTGAATCCGGAATCCAAGTCTTCAAGTAAGTCGTGCCTCATAAATAAAATCGTTGATGGAACCGTCTCCTATTTGTTGACGAAGTGCTGATCCCCTGGCAGAACTTGAACTTGGTGAACTAGCTTCAGCTAGAAATTGGGCTGCTCACCGTTTTCGGCAGTAAAGATAAATTTATCAGGAAAATGTGAACGTGAACCACAAATAAATCCCTCAAATGGTTTCGAGAACCTCTCCATTCTTGAACTTGATCTTGAACTTGAACTTGTCTACAGAGCTTCAGCTAGCAATTTGGCTGCTCGTCGTATTTTAATTTCACCATGAAAGACCCATAGAAAAACTATGTTATAAAATACCTGTAAAAGTAAAAGAACTCTGAAAGGAAAGACCTAAAAAGAACAGGATAAACTCTTCATTATCTTCCAAATGCTAGTATCCTGATCTGGCGTATGCCTGATTGCTTGAGGGCGAGTTATAATTTGCTGGATTGATCTGGCGTATGCCTGATTGCTTTAGGGCGAGTTATTATTTGCTGGATTGATCTGGCGTGTGCCTGATTGCTTGAGGGCGAGTTATTATTTGCTGGATTGATCTGGCGTGTGCCTTATTGCTTGAGGGCGAGTTATAATTTGCTGGATTGATCTGACGTGTGCCTTATTGCTTGAGGGCGAGTTATTATTTGCTGGATTGATCTGGCGTGTGCCTGATTGCTTGAGGGCAAGTTATCATTTGCTGGATTGATCTGGCGTGTGCCTTATTGCTTGAGGGCGAGATATTATTATTTTGCTTGATCTGGCGTTCGCCTGATTGCTTTGAGGACGAGTTATTATTTGCTGGATTGATCTGGCGTATTTCTTGTAGCTTGAGGGCGAGTTCTCATCTGTTAATTTATTTAGCAAGCTACTCCTTCGGTGTTCGCGGTCTCTGTTAGCCGCCAAGCAAGGTAGCTTTGTCCAGAAAAAGTAGCAGCCCGTTGATCAGGCCTCGACTAAGAGCTGATGCGTTTATTCGGCGTTCGATCGGCGTACGCTAAAAAATCGAAATCCACATTAGAATCCACATACAGTCCTCCCAGTCTAGGACTAAAGAGGGAGACTAACCCTTTGACGCGAAAATCATTATACCACCCCCCCCCCCCCCCCCCCCCCCCCCCCCCCCCAATGGATAAATAGTATCAGGCTCCTTCGTCGTCACCCTCGTGACCCAGAAATCCCAGAACGAGGAATGGGAGTTGTGTAGAAGCTATCGAGCGTAGCCCCCCAAATTGTATGAAAGAAGTCAAGCTTGTGTACACTTCAACCACATCTATCATGTTCATTTTGTTACTTGTTACGCATGTTTGAGGTTGTAACCAGCCAAACTTGCCATTGTTGTGGTGTATGAGGAAAACGTGTTGTCCGATTGGGGAATCTTATGGGTATGTCCGTATGATAATACACCACAACTCACCCCCCTTTCGAAGGTCGACGCCCACCTCCGGTATATGATGTGCACGTCCGGCCGAGCCGGCCCCCTCCTAGCAAGGGTTTCTATCATGCGCCAGCCCGGGATCGTGCGTGGTACTGGTGAAAGCCCCAACTTCCGTCTAGTCGACCCACTCGACCAAGCTCGAAACCAAATGTGGTGTATGAGGAAAACGTGTTGTCCGATTGGGGAATCTTATGGGTATATCAGTATGATACACCACAATTGTGTGTCAGAAATTAGATAGCGAGCCGTATGTAACATTGGGTGGGAGTATGGTCGAAACAGGTGAATCAGGAATATGAAACATGTATGTGGTTTTGTTGTCGCGCACAACTTCATCATGGTTACTTCGAACCCGATGCCGACATTCATGCTGAACAGTCTTGTATTCTGCAAAATTGTGCAAAAGAAACAGCTTTACATTGCTTGGGAAGAAAAGGCTGAGCGGCATGTTTATAGGTTAACATCAATCAATAAATCGATCTCAAAGCTGTCCAAAGAATTATAAGTGAATAAGTGAACTGCGCCGGAACTGTGATAACATGCATGTTATGAAACGAGGAAGCATGAGGTAGACTCATCGCACGTAAAATGGGAAGACGTCATGCCCTGCATGCCACGACGGACATGAACTGCTCCAAATATTTAGGAAATCATAATTACTCGCAGAACTGTAAAGCATCACAGTCTGTCCATCTTTGCAAGCACTCATGTTAGGTAGCACTGTCCTGAATTCGTTTACGGTAGCAAGCGTTTAGCTCCCCCCCCCCCCCCCCCCCCCCCCCCCCCCGAATGAATAAATACATAAATGGTACGCCTTGCGACTTACGAGGCGTGAGGTTGAGTGGACCAGCCCGTTTGCTTGCACTGCCCCCAACCCCCAACCCCCACCCAAATAAATTCCTTGATGCTTTAGCACTTCCTTGTGGCTTTATTTATATGTGAAAGGTATTTCACCCTAGCAGGTGGGTCTCCCGACATATACTAGCAACACCGAGATTTTGCTGGATTTGATGCTGGATTTGATGGTAAACAGGGATACATAAGTCCACATGCTTACCTTACATTTGCAGCTTAATATACATGGATCAATGAAAGGATTTGCTTGCTGCAATTTCGCTTGCTTGCTGCATTGTATTGCCTATCTAATTTTGAGGATTAGTTGGAAGACCCCTCCTGGATATTGTGGAGCGGGCTTATCTTGGTTCAACAATGGCCTTTCAATGTTATGTAATGGAATGTTTGCCGCAAAAATATACCACGCAAAAGAAGACCCCGCATAATTACCTGTAGGGAAAAGTAATTTGATATCATATGCTATCATGCCATCATAATACGTTACAAGTAGGAAAGGCTCCGCCACATCACAGCTAATCCTTTCAAGCATAGGGCTAGTGTGAGACCCACCCTTTGAGGCACAAATACTTCTTGAAAAGACAAAAAACACTTAAGCTTCCTCGCTTGCACTACAAGCACCACTAAAAATGGTATTCGCCTTACCCACTAAAAAGAATTACTCCTCCCCTTGACAACTTCAAAAAACGACTGAACCACTTCAAAATGATATTCTAGCCTTACGCACTAAATAAATAAATAACTACTCTTCACCTTAACCATTAAAAAATAATATTCGCCTTACCAATGCTAGGAACTCTCTTCAGCTGTTCAAATATGGCATTACAATATATACCGGTATGTGTGTATATATACTGGTAAACTATTTCGGCGATGTCTTCCCTAATCGAGGATGGATATTTCTTTGTCAGGCTTCCTGCAGGAACTTTCTTCCGCTGTTCAAATATGGCAGCAAAGCATTTTCGGATGTCCCTTTGGGCCTTTGCTGCCCTCATCATGATGCTGGCTTCGCTCTCCCAGGCTAGGTTAGTAAATATATAAGTATTACACCTCATTACGAGGCGTGAGGTTGAGGGGGCCGGCCTGTTTGCTTTCACCAGGGCCAACCACCAGTAGGGGGGGAGGGGGTGGGAGGGGGGGGTCATCCCCCTGGAGGAGGGTTTTGGGCCTTTGCTGCCCTTATCTTGATAATAGATTTGCTCTTACAGGCCAGGTGAGGAAATAAATCAACGGTACGCCTTATTACGAGGCGTGAGGTTGAGGGGGCCAGCCCGTTTGCTTTTACCGGGGCCAACCACCAATAGGGGGGGAGGAGGGGGGGTATTATCCCCCTGGAGGAGGGTTTTAGGCCTTTGCTGCCCTCATCATGATGCTGGTTTTGCTCTCCCAGGCCAGGTGAGCAACATGACATCACGTTGTCATATCCCGTTTTTACAAATGTTTCAATGAGCTTGCGGTTTAAATATGGCAGCAAAGCATGTTCGGGTGTCCCTACTGTGTTACTTTAAGTGAGCAGTGTTTTATTTTCAGCTACGTGCTACAGGTCTTTCTGCAATGGCTGCAAGGGAAGTCCCTCGTTTGTGTCGGGAGAACCACCTCCTAAGGTGAAATTCCTAAAAAAAAAAACTCACCCCCTGCCTCTCGCTACAGGACTTTCTGCAATGGCTGCAAGCGGTGTCGCTGGTTTGTGTTGGGAGATCCACCCACCTCCTAGGGTGAAATTCCTTTTGCAACAAAAAAAAGAAGACCATATCCCCTCACCCCCTGTCTCTTGTTAAAAAAAAGTGTCTCTCCCCACAGGGCTTTCTGAAATGGCTACAAGCGGTGTTGCTGGTTTGTTGTCGGGAGATCCTCTCACCTCGTGGGGTGAAATTCCTTTCACAACTAAAAAAAAGCCACTCACCCCCTGTCTCTCGCTACAGGGCTTTCTGGAATGGCTACAAGTGGTGTCGCTTGTTTATGTTGGGAGACCCACCTCCTGGGGTGAATTTCCTTAAAAATGAAATACCCCTTGTCTCTCACTACACGTTTTTCTGCGATGGCTACAAGCGGTATTGCTGGTTTGTTGTCGGAAGGCCCACCAACCTTCTGGGGTGAAATTCCTTTCCCAACTTGAACATCAAAATAACAAAGCCCCTCACCCCCTGTCTCTCGCTACAGGGCTTTCTGCAATGGCTGCAAGTGGTGTCGCTGGTTTGTGCCAGGAGACCCACTCACCTCCTGGGGTAAAACTCCTTTCACAACTAAAAAACAAAACTCGCCCCCTGTCTCTCGCTACAAGTCATTCTGTGATGGCTGCAAGTGGTGCCCCTGGTTTGTGTCGGGCGACCCAACTCCTAGGGTGATTCCTATCGCAATTAAAAAATAGACCCAAGCCCCTGTCTCACGCTACAAAAATGCCCTGTCTCTGGCTAAAAAAACGACCCCACCCCCTGTCTCTCTCTACAGGGCTTTTTGCGATGGCCTCAAGCCTTCATGCACTGATTGCAAAAACTATGACGGTGCCCAAGAAATCTCTGATTGCTACTTGGTGAGTTCCAAGGAGGCTTTTTTTATTATTTGCTTATTATTTTAATGATTTTAATGATTGTAATGATTTTTCAAATTTATTTTTGGAAGCCTAGCGTAGCGTCCAAGGAGGCTATGCGCGGCATGTACTTGTTGTTTATGGCATACATTGGTTATGTTGTGATTAAGTATTTGCGTCGTTTCTTAACCCTAGCGTGAGTTATAAGGAGGCTGAAACAAACAAAAGGAACACAAATTATGACACATGGTGGTAAAAGATCAGGGGCAGGCCCGGGAGGCCAAGGTTTCTGGTAAAGTCTTTGACTAAGCATAGTGGTGAGTTGAAGGGGGCCAGGCGTGGCCCTACCAAGTTTTAAACTAGGTGGTTGAACTCGTTTCACATGGCATAACTTGGTTAAACTCGTTTATAAAGCCTAGCGGTGACTTCAGCAAGGCTAGACACCGCCTGTACCATATTTTAAACTAGGTGCTTGAACTCGTATTACATGGCATAATTTTTAGGTTATGATATGATTAAGTTGTTTATTAACCCTAGTGGTGAGTCTGGAAAAAGGAGGCTGGAAAAAACAAGTCCTATGCAGCGTCGCCTGCGATGCTAAAACATGGTGGAGAGAGATCGCGACGGAGCGACAGGTGGCAACGAAAGCGAGTTAGTTACGAGACTGTTGGTTGACGTGTTAGGCCTCATCGCGGTCAGACGGATGGATGCATGGATGGTCGGTCGGACGGACAAAAAGGGTAAACATGGGGGCTCCAGCCCCCTTGATGAGGGGTCTCCGCCATGAAAAAGGTCCGAATGCTTCTTGGTGAGTTCAAGGCTGAAAGGCCGAGAAGGCGGAAAAGTTCAAGGTTGAAAAGACTGAAAAGGCTGAAAAGTGCAAGGCTGAAAAGGCTGAAAACTTCAAGACTCTGATTGATACTCGGTGAGTTCAAGGCAGAAAATTTCAAGGCTGAAAAGGATGAAAAGGATGAAAAGTTCAAGGCTGGAAATAATGAAATGGCTGAAAAGGATGAAAAGGCTGAAACAATCAAGGCTGAAAAGACTGAAAAGGCTGAAAAGGCTGAGAAGTTGAAGACTGAAAAGAATGAAAAGGCTGGAAAGGCTGAAAAGTTCAAGACTGAAAAGGCTGAAAAGGCTGAAAAGTTTAAGATCGAAAAGGCTGAAAAGGCTGAAAAGGCTGAAAAGTTCAAGACTGAAAAGAATGAAAAGGCTGAAAAATGCATGGCTCCTACTGCTACTTGTTTACTTCAAGGTGGTATAAAAGGTACACAAAGGTACAAATTATGACTCATGGTGGTATAAAATCAGGGTCAGGCAGTCTGGGAGGCCAAGAGTGCTATGGTAAAGTTGTTGATTAAGCCTAGTGGTGAGTTCCAAGGAGGCCGAAAGAAAGAAAAAGGTACACACATTATGACACATGGTGGTGAAAGATCAGGGGCAGGCCGCCCGGGAGGCCCCTCCCCCCAAGGAGGCCAAGGACGCTATGGTAAAGTTGTTGATCAAGCCTCGTGGTGAGTTGAAGGAGGATAGGGGGGCCCTACCAAATTTTAAACTAGGTGTTTGAACTCGTTTAACATAGCATAACTTGGTTAAAGTCGTTGATCAAGCCTAGTGGTGAGTTGAAGGAGGCTAGGGGGGCCCTACCAAATTTTAAAGTAGGTGCCTGAACTCGTTTAACATAGCATAACTTGGTTAAAGTCATTGATCAAGCCTAGTGGTGAGTTGAAGGAGGCTAGGGGGGCCCTTCCAAATTTTAAACTAGGTGCTTGAACTCGTTTAACATAGCATAACTTGGTTAAAGTCGTTGATCAAGCCTAGTGGTGAGTTCAAGGAGGCTAGGGGGTCCCTTCCAAATTTTAAAGTAGGTGCCTGATTTCGTTTAACATAGCATAACTTGGTTAAAGTCGTTGATCAAGCCTAGTGGTGAGTTGAAGGAGGCTATATGCGGCCGAACCAAATTTTAAATTTGATGCTTGAACTCGTTTTAAATGACATAATTTGCTCATGTTATGATTAAGTATTTATGTCGTTTGTTAACCCTTGCGGTGAGTTCCAAGGAGGCTAAAAAAAAAGTGCACAAATTATGACACATGGTGGTACAAGATTTGGGGCAGGCTGCCCGGGAGGCCAAGGACACTATGGTAAAGTCGTTTATTAAGCCTAGTGGTGAGTTCCAAGGAGGCTAGACGCGGCATCTATGATTTTTTTAAGTTGGTGCTTGAACACTTTTCACACGGCACAACTTGGTTATGATATGATTAAGTCGTTTATTAACCCTAACGGTGAGTTCAAGGAGGCTGATTTTGTTTTTAATTATCTTTTTTTTTTTTCATTTTTATTGTGAGATATTTTAATTATTTTAAATATTTTAAATTTTATTTGTGTTAGACTAGCGGTGCGTCCAAGGAGCCTAGACGCGGCCCGTACCAAATTTTAAACTAGGTGCTTTCAACTCGTTTCAAATGACATAACTTGGTTGTGTTATGATAAAGTTGTTGATGAAGCCTAGTCGTGCGGCCCATACCAAATAAGTGCAGTTTTAAACGAGGTCTGTTTGGCCCGAGAAGTTGTTTAAAAGAGGGACCATTCTACTTTAAACTAGTTGCTTGAACTCGTGCTTATATGTGGTTAACAGTAAGTTATAAACGTGACTTAATAACTAACCAAAACTCGTTTCAAATTGCATAAATGTCGTTTCAAATTTCATAAACGTGGCTTAGTAACTGACAGTTGGTTATTAAGCCTTTGTTTTTAGCCTAGCGGGTGGTACATGCAAACGGGAGGTTTCCTTCAATCTCACGTCCTGTGGCAGCTAGTACTAATTTCCAATTGATTTATCTTTATTTTAATTTGTTGTGTACACAAGGAGTATTGGGTGCATAAGTTGTGGTCAGACAGTGTTTTTATAGCTTTCTATAGTTGTGTTAAGCTTTTTAGGGCAAATTGTTTTCTTCTTTAAAGCGACAATTTGGGGCCAATACAAGGTCAAAAGGAGCGATTGCTATATAAAGCGGGGAAATACCACTCGTTCTCATTACTTAACTGTTTTGCTGTGTTTTTCTGGAAGTGTCTCATGTTGATGCTGGTGGGGGTGGGGTTGCTATGTTTCCCGTCTCTGCTTAACTTAAAAGTATCTTCAAAATAGCCGACTTCATCGGCAATTTGATTTACCATATGTCACTTAAAGCTTCTTAGCCACACCCTACGCAGTGGCTTTTACTAATTTTTAATTTTTAATTTTAATTTTAATTTTAATTTTAATCTGTTTTGTACACGAGAGGAGCATGGGGTACAAAGGTTGTGGGTCAGACAGTGTTTTTATAGCTTTCTATATTTCTTTATAGCTTTTTAGGGCCATTTAAGGCCATTTGTTTTCTTCTTTATAGCGGGGTCAGAAGTAGCGATCGCTTTATAAAGCGGGGAACTATCACTGCATAGAGTGTGGGTCGTAGACGAGCTTTGCCCTAATAGACGATCCGGTCGACTTTCGATTTTTTTGAATTTTGTTCAAGAAATGTAAGATTATTCACACACCTAAAAACCAAGGTCAGAAAACCTTAACTCTTGCTGTTTAATAGGGGTTGGGAGTTCAAAAATTGGCAGAGCACATTTTAGATTTGATAATGTGGACGAGGAGCTCAAGAGCTTTCACATGATCAATCTAAACCACTCTTTTATCACTATTTGATCACTATTTGATCACTATCTACCTCACAATTTGATCACTATCTACCTCACAATTTGATCACTATCTAAATCACTATTTGATCACTATCTAAATCATTATTTGACCACTATCTAAATCACTATTTGATCACTAGCTAAATCATTATTTGATCACTATCTAAATCACTATTTGATCACTTTCTTAATCACTATTTGATCACTATCTAAATCACTATTGTATCACTATCTTAATCACTATTTGATCACTTTCTGAATCACTATTTGATCACTATCTAAATCACTATTTGATCACTATCTAAATCACTATTGTATCACTATCTTAATCACTATTTGATCACTTTCTGAATCACTATTTGATCACTATCTAAATCACTATTTGATTACTATCTAAATCACTATTTGATCACTATCTAAATCACTATTTGATCACTATCTAAATCACTATTTGATCACTATCTAAATCACTATTTGATCACTATCTAAATCACTATTTGATCACTATCTAAATCACTATTTGATCACTATCTAATCACTATTGTATCAATATCTAAATCACTATGATCATATCTAAATCACTTTATTTGATCACGATCTAAATCAAATATTTGATCACTATCTAACTCAATTTGACACTATCTTAAATCACTATGGGATCACTATATAAAATCACGATTTGATCACCATCTAAAGGCACTATTTGATGCACTATCGAAATAACTATGTGATCACGATCTAACATACATTTGATCACTATCTGAAATACTATGTGACGCATAGATGATAAAGCACTATTTGATCATATCTAATAACGATTGGAGCATATCTTAATCACTATTGATCACTATCTAAATCACTATTTGATCACTATCTAAATCACTATTTGATCACTATCTAAATCACTATTGGATCACTATCTAAATCACTATTGGATCACTATCTTAATCACTATTTGATCACTATCTAAATCCCCGAATGATCACTATCTACTGCTGAACCTGAGCTACATGATGTACCACTTAACAGATTTGCAAGAAGTCAACTGAACATGAGCCATGTGTTGTACCACTGAACAGGATTGCGAGAAATGCCCCACAAGGCGGAAGTCTAGCCGCCGGCTGTTCGCTGAGGATGATGTGAATGCTGTGTCAGATACAAGTGCTGTGTCTGATGAGAATGCAGTGTCTGGTGAAGGTGCTGTGTCTGATGAAGGTGGTGCGTCAGATGAAGGTGGTGTGTCTGATGAAGGCGGTGTGTCGGATGAGAATGCTGTTTCAGATGAAGCTGCCGTGTCCGATGAGAATGCTGTCTCTGATGAGAATGCGGTTTCAGATGAAGGTGGTGTGTCGGATGAAGGTGGTGTGTCGGATGAAGGCGGTGCGTCTGATGAAGGCGGTGGGTCTGATGAGAATGCTGTGTCGGATGAAGCTGCCGTGTCCGATGAGAATGCTGTGTCTGATGAGAATGCTGTTTCAGATGAAGGTGGAGTGTCTGATGAAGGTGGTGCGTCTGATGAAGGCGGTGAGTCTGATGAGAATGCTGTGTCGGATGAAGCTGCTGTGTCCGATGAGAATGCTGTGTCTGATGAGAATGCTGTTTCAGATGAAGGTGGTGCATCTGATGAAGGCAGTGAGTCGGATGAGAATGCTGTTTCAGATGAAGAGGCGGTGTCCGATGAGAATGCTGTGTCTGATGAGAATGCTGTCTCTGATGAAGGCGCTGCCTCTGATGAAGGAGCTGATGAAGGTGGTGTGTCTGATGAGCCTCCCGTTGATGAGCCCCCAACTGATGAGCCTCCTGTTGATGAGCCACCCACTGAGGAGCCAACCACCGATGACCCTCCTGTTGAAGAGCCACCAACTGATGAGCCTCCTGCCATGGAGCCCCCCACTGATGAGCCTCCTGTTGATGAGCCACCCACTGAGGAGCCCCCTACCATGGAGCCACCCACTGATGAGCCTCCTGTTGATGAGCCTCCTGTTGATGAGCCACCAACTGATGAGCCACCTGTTGATGAGCCACCTGTTGATGAGCCACCAACTGATGAGCCCCCTGCCATGGAGCCACCCACTGAGGAGCCTCCTGTTGATGAGCCCCCCACTGATGAGCCACCTGTTGATGAGCCACCTGTTGATGAGCCACCAACTGATGAGCCCCCTGCCATGGAGCCACCCACCGATGAGCCTCCTGTTGATGAGCCACCCACTGAGGAGCCTCCTGTTGATGAGCCACCTACTGAGGAGCCACCAACTGATGAGCCCCCTACCATGGAGCCACCCACCGATGAGCCTCCTGTTGATGAGCCCCCCACTGAGGAGCCCCCTACCATGGAGCCCCCCACTGATGAGCCACCCACCGATGAGCCTCCTGTTGATGAGCCACCCACTGAGGAGCCTCCTGTTGATGAGCCACCTTCCGCCGAGCCACCAACGGAGGAACCCGATTCCAGGCCGTGTTGTGAAGATTGGTGAGCACTCTTTTTTATTGGTTTGAATTTAATTGTTTTGAATTACTTTGAATTATTAATGGGAAGCAGAGGTTTTAAGTGTTTTGAATTGAATTGTTTTTAATTGTTTCCGGTTTTCTTGTTTTTAGTTTATTTTCCAAGCAGTGTTTTGATTCCAGGCCGTGTTGTGAAGATTGGTGAGCAGAGATTTTTATACGCCGGATTTATCGCGCGCGCGCGATTGTTAATGTTTTAGCGGATTTGGTCCTTCGGGCTCCCAGGTGTGGGAAATGTTTTTGGATTTCAGATGCTTCAACGGAGGAACCTGATTCCAGGTTGTGTTGTGAAAATTGGTGGGTCTTCCCTCATTCACTGTAAATTTGGAGGGGGTCTTGGCACCCTTTTAGTTGGCTTATTAGGTACATTCTGGGTGGGAAGGGTGTCAAAGGGGGGCAGAAAAGGGTACCAAAGGGGGGCAGAAAAGGGTGTCAAAGGGGGGCCAAAGGGGGGCAGAAAAGGGTGCCAAAGGGGGGCAGAAAAGGGTGTCAAAGGGGGGCCACAGGGGGGCAGAAAAGGGTGCCAAAGGGGGGCAGAAAAGGGTGTCAAAGGGGGGCCACAGGGGGGCAGAAAAGGGTGCCAAAGGGGAGCAGAAAAGGGTGCCAAAGGGGGGCCACAGGGGGGCAGAAAATGGTGCCAAAGGGGAGCAGAAAAGGGTGTCAAAGGGGGGCCACAGGGGGGCAGAAAAGGGTGCCAAAGGGGGGCAGAAAAGGGTGTCAAAGGGGGGCCAAAGGGGGGCAGAAAAGGGTGTCAAAGGGAGGCCAAAGGGGGGCAGAAAAGGGTGTCAAAGGGGGGCCAAAGGGGGGCAGAAAAGGGTGCCAAAGGGGGGCTGAAAAGGGTGTCAAAGGGGGGCCAAAGGGGGGCAGAAAAGGGTGCCGAAGACCCCCCTAAATCTACGGTTGTCCAAGGAGGCTAGGCAAGGCGTACACTGCTAGTTTGGGAAGTCATCGGCACCCTTTTATGTGGCGAAGGGTATGTGTGTCGCGTCAACGGAGGAACCTGATTCCAGGTCGTGTTGTTAAGATTGGTGAGTCTACATTCACTGTAAATTTGGGGGGGTCTTTGGCACCCTTTTAGTTGTCTTAGTAGGGTGCGTTATGGACTTATGGGTGAAAAGGGTGTCAAAGGGGGACCAAAGGGGGGCAGAAAAGGATGCCGAAGACCCCCTTAAATTTGCGGTTGTCCAAGGAGGCTAGGCAAGGCATACACTGATAATTTGGGGGGTCATCGGCACCCTTTTATTTGGCGAAGGGTCTGTTGCGTCACAGGACGCAATGTGGGGAGGGTCCATTGACCAAAAGGAAGGGTCTGTTGCGTCGCAGGATGCAGGCTATTAAATGTGTTGAGTCTCAGGCAGCAGAGCTGGGGGTCCTCCTGAAGTACCCTGGATCCATAGGGGGTCAGAAAAGAGTGCCTAAGACATGAACTATTGCAATGATTTTACAGCTGTTCAGAATATGATTTGGATTTGGGTCTCGTAGTTTGTAGTTCATATCCAGGCCAAATTCTCGAGAATTCTCGAATTTTTTTGATTCGCGGGCAAAACTGTCAGAGAATTCTTATCCCGAAAACTCAAGTTCGAAGTATGAACTACGAACCTCAAAGAGTTTCAAGAACCCAAATCCAAAGCATTCGCTGACTGGCTATAATGCCATTCAAGCAAGGAAACCTACTGTTTTAGCTGGGGAGGTTGGAGGCAGAGATGAACACTACTACAGTTGGTATCTCTCCAACCAACCCTTAAAGCGCCTACTTTGCATATTGTAGGAGGGGCACCACCATTCGAACTGAATCCTGCGTGTCGCTGGTTTGTGTTGGGAGACCCACCTCCTGGGGTGAAAGTCCTTTCACATCTAAAAATAAATAAAAAAACTTGTGAATCCGGCTGATCTTTAATTATTACAATTTAATTCTCTGTGATTGTAAAGCATTCACTTGTGATCTACAATATGTCATCATGAATTCAAGCTTAGTGGCTGTAAAGCATTCACTTGTGATCTACAATATGTGATCAAAAATTCA